>BMAV01013521.1:128007-157524 GCA_019973955.1 Trichonephila inaurata madagascariensis | reverse complement strand
TCAGATTTAACAATTCAAGAAGTGTATCACGTACGCAATGTGTTCTGCTTTTAGATACCAAAGAATATGACCTTCCATATACGTGACTTCTAATATCCAGAAAGAAACAAAATATCCTTGTGTGTTTCTTTTTCCTAAAAAGAAATATCTTTATTCTGCCTTTTTTCTTTTCCAAACCCTTTTCTTTGATTACAGAGGCAGTGCACTCCATGAGTATCCCCTACTCTAGGTGTAGCAAACTGTCGTCTCAGATGTACCATTTGGCTTCAAGCGAAAATCCTTGGAATGTTGGATTCCTAATTATCTGTAAGTCAACGCAACAGTCATTGTGTAAGACAAGTTTCTTTCGATTTCCTTGTCTTGTTTATGTGAGTGAGACAGGTTTTATCAAGTTGATTTCAGTTCGTTTGCCTGGTACTTGTATTATCCGATTTGATACTGCTAGAAGCGTTTATCGTCAGACAGGAGTATTTAAGCCTGTTATTGATGTGCTTGGTACTGCCGCAGAGGAGGTTGAACAAAAAATAGCATAGTTTTGCTGGTTTAAATATAGTTTAATGTAATTCCAATGCAATTTAGAATTCTGTATTAATTTTATATGATGAAATATTTGTTAGGAAATAAAATAATTAAGAATAGTATCAGCTATTATATTTAATTTTAAAGTGCTTATTAATATTATGATAATAAAATGTGTATTTTCTTAAAAGAAATTTGGGTTAAAAAATACCTCAAAATATCCAAAAGCAATACAGTTTTCCATTAAATAATTTGGTTATAACACAGTAAATAAGCTTAAATTTTTTAACTACTAACATTTCTAAAACTTTTAAAAAGTACTTTATCTTACTTTATCAACTCATATTCAAAATAAAATACATAACTAAAAAAAATGAAATTCCATGTTGAAAGTATATTTTAATGCTTCTGCGAAGTTTTATGTTTGTGTTGCTTATGGTCTAAATCTAATTTTAATTATGAAAATTTCAAGTTATTAAAGTTCTAAATCATAAAAAAATAGTTTGGGAAGTACAATAGGAATGCTATGACTAGATATAATAATAGTACTTACTGGATAAAACATTATTTGTAGAATGTATTTAAAAGTACTAAAATTTGACAAAATTAGGGTCAATTTTTGATATTTTTCTTAAGGTAGAATCAATAAAGGTAATTCTAATCTGAAAATGATTGAATTTTAACGAAAATAGTTATAAAACACATGTTTTTCTTAGAAAAATAATTACTATATTTTAATTAGTTCTGTTATAACTGGCAAAATATTGTTGTTTTTTTTATTTTAAATAAATTACTCTTCATTGTAAATATACTATGCCGAGAGAAAAAGTTAACTGGCAACACACACGATTTTTGATTTATTATGTATTCAAATGAAATTTTCAAACAGCGTTACTTTTCAAACTTCGAATACAATACGAGAAAGAAAATATATTTACTTTTTTTAGTATTAAACTGCCAAAATGAGATAAACATTATGCATGAATATCTACTTACACGCAACGTATACGACTACTTTCTGTTATGACCATTTTAATGTGTATGTGATTACATTTTAATATTCAAATATTCTACATTTTTTATCATTTAGATGATATCGAATCATGAGACACTGCAGAAATTTAGCTGTTTTTTATGTACTTGATGTATTTTACAGTTAGAGTCCAGACAATAAAGAATATCATCCATTAGAAATGTTTCTAAGCTTTGTTCTTATCTTATATATTCGTTATTTTTGAGTAAAATTATAAAAAAAAAAGTAATAGTTTTGCTTAATAATACAAAAGAAGTGAAATTTCACAATCAGTTTTATCCTTGTTTTATATATATATATATATATATATATATATTACGAATGATGTTTTGATAAAATGTGCTGGAACTGCATCGTAACCAGTCTTCTTTTGGCAGTTAATTTTTCTTGATAAAATACTTGATGCAATTACTCAGTGCACTCCACGTAATAGTCTTACACCTACTAGTCTCACACTTAACACAGCTGGATGTACCTAAGTGAACTTTAAAAAAGAATTATTTTTTTCGATTAAACTATCCAGTTAAGATATATTTTTGTATCGTGTGTTTCAAAAATATTTTTTTATGATAGCTAAAGAAGAATAGTTAGAATTATTAACTATGAATAGAAAATAAACCAAATCTAGGCATATATGTTTTAGATTAATACAAATTAAAAAAAAAAAAATTCGTAAACTAAAATATCGACATCCAACTGATCTAAAAGAGCAGAACCCGAAGACTGTGAGTGAAAACTGTGGAATCAAATTATTTCGAAAACTAGTGGTATAACAACATATTCAAAATCTGAACAATTATAATAAGCTATTTTCATTAAAAATAAATGAATTTAACAATTATTCAAGCATATTGTTGAAATGGTATTGATTGTTGTAAATAACTTTTATTCAATTCCTACTTTATCTCACTTTCTCTATATATTTACTTACAATTTATTTATTTTGTTCAAATTTTCAATGGTTAATAAAATAATTTCTATTCATCCAATCAAGTTCAAATAATTTTTTAAACTTGTAGTGGATAACACTTGATATTAATACAGTTTTTTTCAAATATTAGTTAATTACTTTAATTTAATGTAATTAATTACGTCTCTATTGTTGTAACAATGCAACTGTTTAAACAAAGACTTGGCTTGGAAAACCTATTTTTCAGCCAAACTAGTGAAATCGGGTGTGCATTGTTACAACAATACAAACAAATCATGCTCTTTTTTCAATTCTTACTATTAGTTCCCTCTCTCCCTATATATATATATATATATATATATCTTATTCAAATTTTCAATCGTAATAAAATACTTTTTATTCATCCATTGCAAGTAGGAATCAACATATTTTTTTATTTATAGAACTTGGTTTTATTCAAAAATTACTGTTTAATTCAAATCCAATTCTTTCTCAGAGACTTAATTAAATTCCAGTATATTTATCTATCTTATTAGGCCAATTCATTAAAAACATCTCACTAAGCTATATTCAAATAGATTTAAATTTCGTAAAAACTATGCTTTCAATCACAGGTCCAGCTTAAAGTATAAATAAGTAAAGTTTTTAATGCTTTTAAATATTAAAAAAGATAGTTAAAAAATATGCAACGTATAAAAAGATTTCGAGAAATATTTATTCAAAAAATAACTAGTACACTTAAAAAATATACTCAAAGTAGATGCAAAAAGCTTAATGAATGAAAATGTTATGCAAGGACAGTCTTTTATGAATCAAAAATACTTCAATTCAAGCCATTAATACTTGTTTAACATGAACATGAATAAAATACTTTTCACTTTCATAAGGGGATTTTGGTTTAAGAAATGTTACAGCTTCCAAAAGAAAATCTAAACTAATTTTCTTAGCTTTCAAAAGTACTATAAGGCACCAAATCACCTTTTTCCACATTTCTAAATCAAAGTAAATTTAATTAAAACTCGAGCAACGGTGGCTAGCAATTTGAATTAAAAGAGACACATAATTTTCGAAGATCACCTATCAAAAAACGAACTTTTATTCAGTACATAAGCAATCTAACCGAACACCGGTGTTGCCATTCGCAAAAATACAAAAAGTAAATGAAAAAGAATAATACAATTTTATTACTAACGTTGCCATCTGAAATTTAAAGTTTATAATACAAAATAAAAATAAACAATACATTTTCAACAATAATCATAGCCACACTGGGTATTTTGAAAAAAATACATTTTCTTTAAATTCAATATTTTTATGTCAGTTATTTTTATCATATACAGAAATTCACTTTTCCTAAGAACTTTTTCAAGGAAAAAACATAGCTTGATTGAAATTAATTTATTTTACAAATCAGAGAGGAAAGTATTTAATTAAAATGAATATAAGTAGTAATTTTAAAATTTAAAAGATCCAGATATTCGTCTTTTTTTTAATTAAAATGATCACTTTTTTAAACACGGAATGGAAATTTCTCAGCTTTAATTATTTTCTAAATGTAATTGAAATTCGTTTCAAATCTTTTCATTTGTCATTTTAAATATTAAATTAAATCTATATTTTTCATGTGAAAAAAATGACTCTTTTGCTTCAAATTTTTTGACATTTAGATTAATTGGAATTTTTATTAAAAAGGACGAATACTACGTAAATTTGACATAGTTAATTCAACATTCACTAAATTTTAAATATTTGTTAGAATGTAAATGTTCATGAAATATTTGATGCTAGTTAAATTTTGATGTATCTTAGAGTCATTACATTAAGTGATCAAAAGTTCCAAAATTGCAAGAAATGAACAAATTTTATTAAAAATTTTCAGCATTTAATATATACCTATAGGACTGATGTATCTACAGTATCCTTGTAACTGAAGTATACTATGTCAAAACATTAATCGAAGTTGTGTTGGAACGATTAACTATCATAACATTAAAAGTAATGAATTGAAGCAATAGTAGGATTACAATAGTATCATGTATAGTAATAGTAATAGTATGATTGTAATAATGATCTTTACCAAAAACTACATTAAAAAGAGAAATTTTCACTTCATAAATTCAGGAGTTTAAAATGAGCAATGAGTACCGTATATATAATAAAAACATTGAAATCCTTTAAATATCATAATAATGACTATAACTTTAAAATAATAATGTGACAGAGATATAAATATAATTTAACCATGTTTGTGTACATCACTCACGTAACCATATACATACGAAGACATTTTGGTTCTTTATTTAATACCTGGAATTTAAACCTATATAAACGTAAATGTGTTTCTAAAAAATTAAATACAGACATGCTGTTAAATATATCATACTTGAATGCAAGAAGTTGTTTGACATTTAAGATTAGTTTTACAATATCTTCAGTCTTTGCCTTCTGTAACAAAGTGTAAGGGGAAAAAATGGAGAATTTTGCTTTAAGAGGAAAAAAAATCAAAAGTTTCCACAACTCTCTAAAAATTGGCAACACTGTTTCCATTAACAAGAAAGTATAAATGATTTAATGTAGATTCTAAATTTTCTAAATAGAAGAAAGGAATAACCAATGAACAATGACTTACGTGTGACGCATTTTCTTAAGTTCGAAGTGCACCTCTATCTTTCATATGTATTATTTTAGGGATCATCGAATGAAAAATGGGATTGCATAGTCGCGCTTGGAACTTTAATTTGACGATCCCTTTTTAACTGGAGCCTGCTGTCTTTAGTTCTTTGTTATATCTTTAGGTTTTTCACGACACTTCTAGCTTAAATGACAGGAATATAATACCCGTTTGTTTAAGCCTTTATTGATACAAATTTTCTTTGTCCTTATCAATTTCCTGGCCATTAACTAGATCGTAAAATTTCTTCCTTAGTAGAGTACATATAGAATCTTTTTCATACGATTCAACTTATGCCTTGCCTAAACAGTGAAGTCTTAAGACATTTTGAGATCCTGAGCTTCTATCAAGAAGTAGACGCTTCCTGTAATCTTTAAAAGTAAGCAGAGTATATATAACATGAATTGTCAAACATTCGTACAAAAGGTAATTTGAAACAAATAAATGCGCACTTTTCGCAATCTCGCAAACCGTCTCAAGCGATGGCCGTATTTTGATAAAATGAGTTGAATGATTGTTTATAGTATTAGGCTTAGGTCTGGACATGGACAATGGCCTTTCCATAGTAATACAGTCTTGCCACTTTTGTCAATTGACATGCAGTTTGAAATTTGGTTTTTTTCTGGGAATGTACACGGGAATAATATTTGACCATTACAATTATCTGGATAATGATCTCACTAAGACTGAGCCGAGAACGAAACGAGGCCCCCACCATTGACGAAGTCCTGGATCCAGGTCTGAAGACGTCCCAGCACCTAACAGAAAGAGTAGACAATCGTGAGTTGTTTTGAATAGAAATCATGTATCCCTTCACACGTGCTCGGTAGACAGTCCCTGCTGTGTAACAACCTTAAGAACTTGAAATCCTCGTTTTCCTTGCCATTTGTTAACTCAACTAAAGGGATATTGTAGAAGCACCGTACTTTATATGTGGCTACTTGTGCAATGAAAATTTGAAAAGCTTTTTATTGCTTCAGCTCACTCAATCATTATACCATGAGTCATCCACTCCTTTTCTTCCCTATGGCACTACCCTTTCCTGTCAACTTTGTGTATGTCTGTGAAAGGAATTATCTCCCATCTTACCACTAGAAAATCGGTGATACAAAACGAGTTGACTGGCAAGCTGACATGTGACTTCGCCCTTAGATTCAACTAAATTGGTTCCTCAATTTCACCTAACATTTGCTGAATAGTTGGCAGATAATCCAGCATGAAGGTATGCAAATTTTTACGCACATTGGATAAAAATGCTCCTAAATCATAGCTGTTCGTTATCTTATTATTATTGATTATATGCATGCGTTGTATCTTGAAATAAATTTTCCCTTTTTAAAATTATTTTTCTCTCCTATATATATATATATACTAGCCGTTACACACCCGCTACACTGGGTATTGCACGATGTCGTATAAATAGGCACTGTTAACACATATATATAAATTATTGATATCTAGGATTAAGAATTCAATTGTATTGCAAAATATATTTATAGCTGTAGCTCCCTCCTCTTGATATAAAAAGTACATAAATTATAATTTCTAATTTCTATTGATATCTAAAATATAAATAGAAAGATTTTTTTGCGCTCACTTAACTCAATAATCAAGTGGATTTCCACCAAAGCAACTTTCAGTGGATCTCTACTCCGTAAAATAAACATGCGTGCTAAATTTCAAGTCTAAATCTAACAGAGCAAAAACGGAATTTTTATCATCAATACGCCCCCGTAACCCCATTGAGAGCATTCTTAGACGATTCCAATTCAACGAAAGAAACATGCAAAAGAAATTTTATTATTATAGTGCTAGTAGTTTGAAAAGGGAATTTTGTCTATCAATACACCCCAATAACTCCTCCTGTTTCCCCCTGAAGTTGATTTCTGTAAAATGCAATCTTAGTGGAATTCTATTCAAATAAAGAAACGTGCTCAACAAATTTCAAGTAAATGGTTTAAATTCAAAAACAGGAATTTTTCTTTAACTCTCCTTAGCTCCTCCCAAACCCACTCCTTTGGGGGTTAGTTTTCGTACAACTCTTTGTTTTAGGAACTCTATTCCATGAAAGGAACATACCTTCTAATTTTCAAGCACGTGGGTCTAAAGTTTGAAAAACAGAAATTTTTATCTACTACACCCCATATTCCGCCTCATGGCTCTTTGGGGGTTAATTTTGCCTAAACCTATTTTGTAGCAGATCTCTAACCATGAAAGGAATCTGCTAATCAAATTTCAAGACTGTACGTCTAATAGTTTAAAAATGGAAATAATTATCTATAACGCCCCTTAAGCCCCCGCAACACGCCACTTAGGAAGCGATTTTCACAAACTCATCTTACAGAGGATCTCTACTCAATGATTGGAATCTGCTTATTTCATTTCAAGATTTTACGTCTAATAGTTTAAAAAATGAGATAATTACCTATAAGACCACTTAATTATGCACAACGCCACTTGGGGGTCGATTTTTACAAAACCCATTTTGTAACGGATCTCTACACCATGAAAGGAATCTACTAATCAAATTTCAAGACTGAACGTTTAATAGTTTAAAACCGGAAATAATTATGCATAATGCCCCTTGGGGGTCGATTTTCGTAAAAATCAATTTTGTAGGGAATCTCTATTCTATATGAAACGAATCTGTGTACCAGGTTTCAAGACTGTACATCTAATAGTTTAATAATGGAAATAATTATCTATAACGCCCCTTGTGGCTCGATCTTTGCGAAATCCGTTCTTAGCTGATGCCTACTCCATCTAAGGTACCTGCCTACCGAATTTCAAGTCCGTAGGTTTAATAGTTCCGGAGATATCGTGCTTAGTCAGTGAGTGAGTGAGTCGCTTTACTCCTTTATATATAGAGATCACAAACCCATTTTGTAGCGGATCTCTACTCTATGAAAGGAATCCGCTTTCCAAATTTCAAGACTGTACGTCTAATAGTTTAAAAATGGAAATAATTATGCATAATGCCCCTTGGAGGTCGATTTTCGTAAAAATCAATTTTGTAGGGAATCTCTATTCTATATGAAATGAATCTGTGAACCAGGTTTCAAGACTGTACTTCTAATAGTTTAATAATGGAAATAATTATCTATAACGCCCCTTAAAACCCCGTAACGCCCCTTGTGGCTCGATCTTTGCGAAATCCGTTCTTAGCTGATTCCTACTCCATGAAAGGTACCTGCCTACCGAATTTCACGTCTGTAGGTTTAATAGTTCCGGAGATATCGTGATTAGTCAGTGAGTCACTTTTTTTTCTCCTTTATATATATATAGATAAAATACCTTAATAGACTTTCATCTCAATTGGATTATTCATTTCAACGTGTTTCATTTGGCATGTGTATTTGATTTTTATGGTTTATAAAATGCTATTGTATAAAAGAATAGAAATTGCCTAAAACGTTTTTGTAAATATCATTTTACTTTTAGATAACATCTGGTAACTTTTAAGTTATCAATGTTGTGTGCTAATTTTTTCATTTAATTAACCACTGCTTTAACTATATGTAGTAAAAAATCCGTACAGATCAAATATAACTTAATATAACACACATGGAGAGAGAGATAGAATTTAAACTTATAAGTTTCTTTTCCATTATTTGTTTAATGGCAGGTTTATTAGAAACATCAAAACATGATTATAAATACTTATTTATTTTTTTAAAGCTATATTTTCATAATATTTTTATACATCGTTTTTGAAGTTATAAATGGGTTACTGTTAATGCTTATGAAAATGATAGCGTTCTGAAACAGTAAATAGAATTTAATTCCATGTTGAAAAATAAGTTTATAGAGTATTCTTAGCTGTTTTGTAAATTTATAAATTTAGAATTACTTGCACAACATTATTGAATAATGTTATACAAATATTATATGAAAGGCTCAATGGTCGAGTGATAGCATATTGCGTTTCTACACCACAGGTCTATTCCCGGGCTGTGCAAGGTCGACTCAGCCTTTCATCCCGGCTGTTGTGGGTCGGTAAATGAGTACCATGCTTACGCCAAATGGTCCCGTATACTGGGATGGGCACAGTAGACCCTGACTCTCATGGGCTGTTGCGACATTGAGATTGATTTTGGAAATATTATATGAACGGAAAAATGAAGCAAAATTTGATTATTCCCTGCAATGTACGAGTATTTAATAAATAACAAATTTTTATTTCCAATGGATATTGTTTCAAAACAGTGTTTTTAAATTTTTAAATAGATTTCATATTTGTGATGCGTTCCATAATTTCCTTATAAATATATATATACATCAGGAAATTATGGATATATATATATCATGTATATGGAAAAGCCCTTAATTTGTAAAACGCAACTACAGCGTGAATCATTATTGAATAAGAGATATGAAGTTAAAATATTAAAATTGAATGAATCTCTATTATATCCTTATTTTGTCTTTTCCCTATTATCCTTATTTTTTTCAATATAACAAGCAACACATGTCCGTATTGTTTTTCCTAAATCATTAAAAACTTTTGATATTATATTTATATATTATAAGGTTTATATATAGGTAGTAAACTATTAATGTAATAATTATTTTTAAACTGATCCCATTTTATAAAGTAATCACACTTAATATCCACACACGATTTGTTTTAGAATTTCACAGAGCTTCCTTGTGTATATTGTCAAAGATAAAAATAATAAAGTAATTTCAACAATAAAATATAAATCTATCTTGATTTTACACTGACTAAAGTCCCATTTAAAATTACTGAATAATAGTATTAGCTTCTGCTCCATTTTTTATAAATGTATATATAGCCTGAAGTTTTTAAAACTTTACTGTTAATTTTCAGAAATTTTTGGGCATATTTATTTTGAAAATGTTTTATGTTGACAAAATATGCATATTGTCAGTTTTTACTACGTATGCTCATTTATATTATTAATGAAATATAATCTGGAAATCTTTCAATTACATTAAGGGGTATGTACTTAACATAGTATTAACATGCTTTGTGTACTTAACACATATTCTCTTTTAAAATATTTTAATATGTGTAATATTAATTACTTCTCATTTAATCTGGATCAGTCGGTACAGTATAAATAACACACACACACACACACATATATATATATTTATGTGTGTGTGTGTGTGTATTTATCGAGATTTATCATTGTTAAATATATTTTCGAACATTTTTGTTTTTAATATACATTCTTCAGTTTCTTTTATACACTTATGACGAAAATTAAGATCCCAAACATAAAATCTGTAAAAACGGATAAAATATTCACTGTGTTGCCACAAAATTTAGAGCAGTAATATATTACATTATCAGAAAGAATACAGAAATACAACAACATGCAAACGATTTTAACTGTGAATTATGGTTCAAGTCATACAAAAAAAATGAGAAATCATGAATCAGAGATAAAGCATTTACTTCTGGAAAAGAGTGTTTAATATGGATGTGACCATTGTGAACTGCTATACAAGCCTCACAACACGAGCTGTCATAATGTTTACGAGGGTCTCAATAAGTATTTGTGTCAACAAAATCCTTTTCCCAAAGTGAGGCTTTTAATTCGTGGAAGATCGTGGGAGGGGCGCTTTTCCTTTAGATAATCTTAAATACATTCATTGAATTTTTCTCTGGAGACTTTGAGGTTTATTTCGTACTGCGAAACCCTCTCCTTCAAGAAATTCGTTAATATTGTGAATTCTGTGCTGCCACGCATTATCGTCCATAAAAATGTAATCGACGTCCACTGAACACAGAACAACCTCTCTTAGGCTTTAGTGATCTCATCCATATAGGGCTGCCAGGTTGTGCTGTACATTTCCACTCATCACTGAAAAAAAAGCCCCATTCTCAATGTACCTATGACTAATGTTTTCAGTTCCACAATATCCTGTCTTCCTGGTGGGTGCAGTCAAAGGGACGCAACAGACTGGACGCCAGATGTAAAGGACAATCTCTACAAGACGAAAGTGGATTGTTTCACTGGAAATTATTGTTACAGACACAGTAGAAATGTCAAGAGCAATCTGAGGAGTTATTGTTATCCTACGTCATCATGTGCTTAATGCCTAGTAGCGATCCTGTGTAGTCTTTTGCGATTTGGCCGATCTCCTAGGTGACAGTTGCACTTAGTTGGAATCGATTCCATAACCTGGATACCATTTCCGGACCTCTTGTTACCATCTATCTACTTTCGGTGGAGGTTGGTAATCTTCAAGAACACCAACAGTTTTCCATCCCAAGGAATCATTAATGCTACGGATGCTACGGAAATTCCTTTGGGCATATGGGCTTCTACGAACCTCCAATCCCGCATCTGGCAGAAAAAGTGTATAAATGGTGAATGAAGATGTGGAAATTTCTTGCTTGTTGTGTACTGCATTGGCATTGGGAATCGTCTAACCGATTATGAGAAGTCATTCTCACTAGAAACAGGTTTTTTAATGCAATATTCCTAAGACTGGAAGCAGAATTATCATATGCTTGAACGGTTTCAAACCTGTAGTTCTGCAAAACATAACGCTTAACAACATTTTTCTTAAACTGAAAGTTGATATTTTACTACCCATTATTCAAAATACATAAAATACAAATTCTATGAGTTTTACTGGAGAGATTTTAAAAGTATGCGAAAAAAAAAATGTGACCTTAATTTTGGACTTGAGTATATTTTGTGCGTTGACAATTATAAATGAAATTAATTATTTGTTTTTTCCAAGTAATTAATTAATTTGAAAAGCGACGTAGTTAAAGGAAATAATTTAAGAATGAAGCTAAAAAGGGCGGAGGTAAATACTTGAGTAATGCAGTGTACTCTAAGTAATTTAAATGATAAACATAGAAAAAGATTAAGAATTTTTTTCTATATTGTATCAAAGTTATCAAAATATAATGTGAAACAGGGCTCATAACAGAAGCAAGAATTTTCTGTAATCAACAACATTCCTCTTTGATTCTGAAAAATGACAAATATGCCTAATATCCCCAAAGCATCCGATTTAGCAGTTTAAATGTTTCACTTAGCTTTCAGAGGTAGAATGGATTTCCCAGATGTAGCAAATATATTCACTCAATAAACTTCGAGATATTTTAGAAAAAAAGAAGACACTGAAAATAAAGGAAATTTTATTGAATTTTTGAAGAAAGTAATGACTTCTGTCGTCCTTCGCCTTCATTTTATCCCTTCATGTGTGCCCCATTAGGATTTAAAAAGGTTTTCAGAGAAGTTTTCTACAAATGGTCCAACTCTGTTCTAAATAAGCCTTGTGAATGAATAGAAAAAGGGGGGGATGGAGAAAAAAGAAGCAAAAAGTTTCATTCAAATTCGAATGAAACTCATTTGCAGAAGTGCTACGATTATTTTTCTCATCTATCTGATATTTTAAATGATTAGGAAATAATTTTAAACTTAACAAAGGGGGAAAATAGGCAGAAAATATGCAAAGAAACTCTGAAATACGTATTTTACCTCAAGTTAATGTACAATTTCCCTAATGCTAAAAGTAAACTAATCGAGATGAATTTTCTCTACACTATAAATTTTTTTTATACAAAATGCATGGTGCCATTAAAAATAAGATACTTCATACTATGTAAACTATCACTATGAATGTCATGTATTTAAATAAAATTCAGAACGCCTATGAATTTCTTTATTCTAAATCCTATATTTTATTATGAACTTGGAAACTATATAACAAAATATTATGTTTCAAATTCTATGAAATTTCAGAAACATTCGTACTTTAAGTCTTCAAAAATACATTTAGTATATTCATGCTATTATGCTTTTCATCTAGTCAACTCAAACGTAGTAAAAATAATTTTCACTGTACTCTATTCATGCAATATTTTATATATGGGTATTTTTTGTAACGAAATACATTATAGATTGAATTACCAAATCCAAAATAACAAATGGTTGATTATTTCCTTAACTATTCCGTAGTTTATTCAAATACAAATGTTTTGAAAGCATGTTAAACATGCTTTACCGTAATGTAGTACGTATTTTCTTACTTATTTTTTGTTACACCTAGTTTGTTTTTAGAAGAATTTTTTTTAAGTAATGCATTCAAAATACAACATTACAGATTATATTTTAAAACTACATTCAAATGGGAATTCCATAAATATAAAGCAACACAGTTGTTTTATCAAAATTAAAATTGGAGAAATACCTAAATGCAAAAAAATGCATTCAGAAAGGGATATATATTTCACAGATCATACAATTCTTAAGCATTAAATAGGAAAAGTTAAAATATAGTGATTGTTATGATGAGGCGATTACTACAACTATCACCATATGAAAATTTATTCCTAGTCAGTGAGTGACTGTTTATTAATAACGTACTATAAAGTAACAGAAGCTCTATTAGTGACGGATCTATTGCTTCTGAACCGTAAGACAATGATAATACTTGAGGTAACACTCCTTTTCCAAACTGCAACATCATGACACGGGAGGACTTAGAGCTCTGATAAGTTCAGTGTGCATCAGCCCCTCTGTACTGTGGATTTTACTAAGGCTCTAACTCATGACACGAGCCCGCTAGCTTATGACCGGGACCATTAGACTATCGCAAACCCAAAAATGTATTCGGCAAAAGAACTTTGTTTTGTAATAAATTTAGAAATAAACTTACAAAAACAAAATAATTTTCCATATTCGATTAAAATTAATCACTTGTCGCCAAATTACAGCAAGATACTTTCAGATTAATTTGCCCTCAATATGTTGAAAAAGTGTAAAGTAACAAAGATGAAATGTGAGACCAGTGATAAGCGTTTTCACTTTTACAGAATATAAACGAAAGGTAAAAGAAAAGATAAATAGATATACGAAGAGACTATATGAAAAGTATCCGATATGGAATTTACTCGCTTACACTAATGCAGTTGTTATAGCACCACTATGCATAGTTGAAGGAAATAACGATGCACATTCTTGAATTTTTGTGAATGGATGTCAGTCACTACTCACTGGCGAGGTGTTGCTAATATTATCTGATTTCTGATTTGTTATAAGATAAATGAATGGTGGATATGCGTTAAGTAAATATACTATATGTCGAATACAGTTGAACCTATTTTTGTGTGGTAGATAGGGACCACATAAAAATAAACGCACAAAAAAATATTCAATAATTTCATAAATTCTTAAATACAACAAACTAATTCGTGGGAGTACTACAGAATTTTTTTTTATGCGATGGATAGGGACCGCATAAAAAAGTCGCATTTATAAAATTTGCCAATTATTTACGAAATTTATGTAAGATTACTTCCATAACAAAATAAATAATTAAATATTACACATGGAAACCGTTTAAAAATATATAGTTTCCCATTGTATACACGGATAAGTTTTCAAAATGCGTACACATTATTCATTGCTACTCATCGTAAGCCAAAGTTCTGTGATTAATAAGTTCAAAACCACTTTCATCACTTGAAGGTACAATTTAAAATGATTTATTTTTTGGCAACATAAAGTAAGAAGTAAGTTTTTGGTCGAATGTCGGGTGGTCAGTTCTTGTTAATTTCACGATAATTAGATATATATGATTGAAGTCCTTTTTAGAATTTTATACTCCTTTCTAAATTGGTATCTATTTTTAAAAAAATGCTTTTTCAATTTGTTGGAAAGCTGGATTCCTGCATATTTTTATCCACTCTCAAAGAATCCGGTTCTTCTTGTGTGTCCGTCATCATATTCTATCAAATTATCGATAATGTCACTGTTATTGAAAGTTTCGTCTTCAATAGTCTGCTGGAGTATTGAGAGAAAGCAACTGAATATGTATTGTCGGAAGACTGTTTATAACCAACGAATACAGCGTCTTGAAGTGTCTACATTTCAGTGGCATAACGTACACCCCACATCACAGCGGGGAGGGGGCAGGACTCTAGGGGCCCACTGCCTGACTAACGCTAAATATACGTATTTACCTAATTTATAAAATACTAAATGCGAAACCTGACTTTCACGTAGGGGGGCTATCATTATCCGTTACACCACTGGTACATATACAGAAAACATTACAGTGGTGTCAAAGCCACTGAATCCTGCCGCGGGGGATGGCAGTACTATACGGGCCCAAGGCCTGACTAACGCTAAATGCGTATCTACCCAATTTTTTAAAATATTAAAAATGAAATCTGACTTTCAGTGGAGAGGGAGTCCTAACATTCTCCGTTACGCCACTGGTATATAGATAAAAACAAAACTTTACAGTGATGTCAAAGCCATTGAAGTGCATACACCGAATAAAAAAAAGATCACACATAAAAAATCATATGAAAATAAAATCGCACAAAAATGAAATGAAATCGCATAAAAAAAGACCGCACAAAAACAGGTTCTACTGTATGTCAAAAACTTAGTAACTGTCAAAACAATATTCAGTAGGAGTTTGGAGTGGATGATGATGGGATATCACAACTGAAAGAATGGCTCAATCGCTTCAAAAATGGCCACCTGGTTGCATTATTTTAGTTTATGTCGCACTATGAAGCAATACGAGAGCTTTTGGTGAAGGACAGAACAATACTGAACCACGGTCAAGTGACGAGGACGATGCCTGAGAGGGCTCCTCCTATTAAGCTTCCAACCATGCCAAAGGTAGGACAAACAAAAATAGCACATCAGAGGACAGTAATCAGCGCTGTGGGAGATTGCACAAACTGTTTAGAAAAAACAGCTGTTGTTGATAGGGTAAAACTGTAGCAACGTTAGTTTGTCGTTTTACAATAAGAGGCTGGGATAAGTAATGATTCTGAACAAGCGCAATGTTTTATGTTATTAATATATTTATATTTTAAACACCTTTTTATCCCTAACTTTAAAAGTATACATCCTTAAAAGTAAACGTTAATTTTATAATGTTTAAAAAAATGCAAATGCGTATACCAAATAGACAAAAAAACAAGTCAGTCTTAAAGAATTTAATAATTTTAAAACTTGATCATTTTAATACCTTTTAAAGTTAAAGGGATAATACAATAGGAGAAAAATGTATTCAAATTAAATTGTTTAAAGTTGAGAATAATTTCAAGAAAAAATGTCATGTGTATGGCATAATTGAAATATCCTTATAAAGTAGTAATTACTAAAGAACACATATTTTCTTCAAAAAGGAATCATTAACCATAAGTCATACTAAGTCATATCAATTATACGTAAGTTATACAAATTGTATACAGAAATATTGAGTAAATTCCAAAAAGAAATCATCAAACAAATCCTCTTAAATACGCTGAGTCACCATTCAGGTATATTTAGCTCTGAAAAAAATATCCGAAAATTCATTACAATTATAAATTAAATAAATATAAGAATATTTATTAAAAACTTAAGCTACACACACACATCAATTTTCTGTATGCATTAAAATAATTTTTTTTATAGAATTAATAATTTATAGGCTTACGGGAAATTTTGGTAAAATCAAAATCCTTTAACAAAAATGTGTATTCTTCAGTACTTTGGCAAATTAACTTTTTTGTAAATGATCTTATCTGTATCAAAGTCATAAAGTAGTATAAGTGTAAAATTCTGAAACATTTGGTAAATATATACACATTTTTTAAAGTAAAGGATAAAATTTTAGTAAATTTTGATTACACATTTAACACACTATTAACACAATTATTGACATATGTGGTACTTCAATGATAGAGTGTTCAGTATTTTTAAAGAATTTCTCAGTATTGATATACACTGATACTTATTTAAACAAATTCAAATGAATTAACATAGATAAAAATTCATCGTTACATTTTATTAAATTAGCTTCAGATAAAGAGAGTCAATAATCCTTTTAAACTCACACTGCAATTTTTGAATTGAATATTTACTAAACAACTTTTTATTATATAATAAAAAATAATATATGATTGTTAATCTAATATTTCACTAAAAATTCAAACATGATAAAAAATTGTGTACTACCGATGAGCAAAATTAAAATTTTTAAAATGTACTACGCACAATAAAAAATCTCTTAGATATTTGCAATTTTTTCATTTAGTTGCGCATTTTATTTTACAAAAGTAAAGATACAGGGAGATGCTAGTTTACATACATTTGAGCAAATATATGCAAAAACATTAGATTAGATGTAGCATACAAAACAAATCTCTTCTCAAGCTTCGAACTCATCAAATAATAAGTAGACATTTGAAATTTGTGACAATTCTACAGAGCAACACTGATTTATGTTTTCTCATTTTAAGTGAAATCTGTAATAATGGAAACACTAATGAAAACAAACACCAGTCATTGATAAAATTCTAAATTGATGTATTAAGTATTAACTAGAGACATTTTAATAGATTGTATATGAGATAACCTCTAGAAAAAAGTACTTTCTTCATTCGTATTTTCTAATTTCAAAGTCTTTATAATAATTTAGTTATTAACTTTTAGGAAACTAGTAAAACGATTTTCAATAATAACGTATACATCTCTTACTCCCATTGGTCAGGGTTACAGAAACCACAGTACACCACAAGAGGGTAAAAACAAAAATAGAAACAGACCAAATAAGCAAAAAAGGAAAAAAAAAATAAAATAAAAATGGCGAGAAATGTATATGAACCCAATAAGTCCTTACCTAGCTTGTCAATATAGGTTGCACAAAGATGAGTCCTTTAGGGCTGGGCAGCGGCGAATTTAGTCCTCATCCATGTCATCCAGAAAATCGCAAAGCGTGCAGAAAGGGGCCTGCGTAGCATGAATTCTATGTAGATCTTTCGGGAGACAGTCGTGTTCAGTAGTCAGACGAAACTCGACAACTGCTTTACGTCTTGGCCACATGGGAGGCTCTTTAAGATTGTTCCACCAGATCGTATTGGAATTTCACTCAGCGTATTGTCTGGAAAAGATATCATTCCACTTTTTCTTAATGATACGTTTTGGCACTGGAAAAAGGGATAGATTTCCTTGTTATGTGTTGAATGGAAGCTCCCTTCTTTGCTAGGTGGTCCTCAAACTGGTTACCAGTTACACCGCAGTGTCCAGGGATCCACTGCAAGACGATTTGCTTAGAGTACTCAAACAGACTCAGCAGTGGTTTTTTTATAATCAAGAATGTTAGAGGAGACAGGAGGAGAATTTGAGTTCCCAGCGAAAATTGCCGCTTTTGAATCGCAGAAGACAACAGCTCTAGTAAAGCTATTCAGATGACAATGCAACTGCACAAGTTCTACTTGAATGACAGCAGCCTCACCTTCAAAAGTGGTTGTGAATTTTCCAGTTGTTAAATAAAGAGAGAAAAGGTGGAAATACACTCCTGCCCCAGCGCTTTCAGAGTCTTTCAATAGCCTTCGATCAGTATAGATATGCATCCAGTCAGGTTCAGGGTACAGGGTGTCCATCGTTTCCCGGGCAAGAGATCTTAAAATTGAGGTATTTTGTTCTTTTTTGGAAACTTCCTGGGTAAGCTCAGTACAAATGTGAAAACCATTATCAATAGTTGAGTCCAGAGATGACACCAGAGGCTCAGGGATGAAATCTAAAAAAAGCTGTTCCTTTAGTTCCAGTACACCCTACACAAAACCATGTTGGGTCTTTAAACGCCTCCTTGAGTTCAAGTGGAGTTTTCTCAAAAGGAATAGGCCATCGAGTAGTCGTAATATGTTTTTCCATAGTAGCAGGGCTATCTCTCGAAATATGTACTTTAAGGATTCATTTTCTGTTCTGTTCTGTTTGGGTTGTTTCAACAGCCCCTGTGATGATCCGCAGTACCTAACTTTGTACTCTTTAGAGTATTTCTGTTACAGATCTAGATGCTGTAATGAGGGACTCACAACTTTAGATCAAGATGGGCAAAATGAATAACTTATAAGTTATATTTGGCTATGATTGTAACAGTTCCACCTATAGCCTGCTAATCTTTTCAAAAGCGGCATTCTGTTTGAGACACGATTTAAATATTTTCAGTATGGGCTCTCCAGGATAATTTCCAATCAAAGGTCACACCTAAATAGCTAAAACTATCGGAGTGTGGGATGACATGGCCTCGATATGACAGATCGATATGCAAGGGCAGATGTGTCAAAGGGAACAAGACTGAGACTGTTTTATCCAGGTTAACCTTCATGTTATTTTCTTTGCACCAACAGCCCAATACCTTAAGTGCTAAATTCAAGCCATGATTGATTAATTGTGTGACCTGTTTCATAGGAGATTCAGTCCACGTCACAATGTTCTCAGCATAAAGTAGGCATCTAACTCCAGTAATCATTCTGAGCTGGGGACAAGATCCTTTATGTAAAGATTAAAGAGGGTGCAGCTGGATACTGAACCCTGAGGTAGTCCAGATTTAGGAACACCGTGTTTGGAAAAGCCTCTTTCATATCAGATCTTACACAAACGCTGGCGTAGAAAACCACGAGACCAATTAAACATGTTGTCCACAATACCAAGATTGGCGAGTTTAAGCAAGAGTTTATTGGTTCATACAGTGTCATAAGCAGATTTTAGGTCACCGAATGCAGCGAAAAGTATTCTGTCTTTATCCAAGGCATCTTTGATAGAATGGCTAAGGAAGGATATCTGCTGGTCGGGAGATCTAAATTGTCTGAATCCAGCTTGTTCCACTGCAAGGAGGCTATTATTTTCTAAGAACCAACTAAGTCTTTTAATTACAATTCTCTCCAAAGTTTTCCCCCAAATGCTGGTGAGAGAGATTGGTCTCTAACTTTGAAGATCCTTTGGATCCTTATCTTTTTTATAGATTGGTAAATCTATGGCTCTAAGTCATTGAGAAGGAATAGTTCCCGAATTTTATATCAAATTTAAGAACCTTAACAAAGTGCTTAAGACACAAGTACTCAGATGTTGTAGGAACTCAGAGTGTATGCCATCTTTGCCTTGGGATTTCCACCTTTTAAGGCAAGTAAGAGCTTGAGTGAGCTTCTCTAAAGATAGAGATAGTAGTAACGTATACATAAAAAATAGTTTTTTTAAAGTTCAATGCTATGTTAAACAATAAGAAATGTAACAAAAAAGCTATTAGGATACATTTTTTGAAAATTGACTATTATTACATTATTCACAAAGCCTATCTAAAGAAGCATTCAACCATTATTTATTTTCAGAAAAGCTTTTTTTTTTAAATCTGTATAAACATATGATAAAATAAAGAGAAAGAAAAATCAATCCCATGATTATCTCAATATGTAAAATTGAATTGGCATTATGTTCGAATTGAAAACTAAAATACATATTCTAATATATGTTTGATCTCATAAGAGTGATCCATATGCATGTATATTAATATTATTCAAGAAATTAAAAACGAAATAAAACTAACTATGCTCTTTCTGGGCTATCATCCATTACTGCCAAACAATTTCCTTATCAAATATCAACAAGATAAAAGACAATCAAACGCGTCTAGTAATACGCATCGACCTTCTACCTTACAAAGCCTCGTTTCATTAACGGCATTGTATTGACCACTGTTCTTTTGCTCTAAATTATCCAGAGGACATTTTAATCTAATCACGCGGAAAACAGAATCTTTACACTGATTAAATCTGGATCGGTTAAATTGATGGTCGCCTTCATTCAAGTAATGCATTTGTAAACAAACATTTTTTTCCCTTACTCCATTTAGAACATAGCGTGAAGACTGGTTTGTTGAGAGCTTGATATTTTTTTTCCTCTGGAAAACTAAGGAAAGTTTAAATGTTATTCATTTTAAAACAAAAAACTAGCTCGTAGTTTACATTTTTTAAGATAATGATGGTCATTAATCGCATTTTGAATGAGTTGGAAATGTCATTCAGAACAATAAGTGGATATAAATCGATTAGTCGAATGTTTTTGGAAAATAAGATGATAAAATAGGAAAGAATAAAATATAAATAAAATATTATAAAGCATATATGTATAGTATGTTTGCATTAACTTAAAAAATATAAACACTTCAAGTGAAAGAAAAATCCGTATTGTTTTAGACTCCTTTTATATTCGATGCTTAAAAGAAGTATAATAAATGTTTGTTTATTGAAATGCTTTACTTTGAATGAGTGCAGAGGCTCAGTAAATATAAAATTGAATTGAATAAGAATATATACATGATGTAACATTTCAAATAAAATATTTTTAAGCAGCTCGCACATATTTACTGTTAATACAGTAAAATTGATAAAAAATGTTTGAGTAAAAAATGAAAACATTCGTAATATAAGTATATTCCTTTAGGTATACTTTTATATGCATTTGTGGGTTCAAACTTTGATCCTACAATTATTTTTTATTGAGTAATTCTAATTACTTTTAAATAACATAAGAAAATTCCTTAACCTAAATTGTGTTGCATATTGAGTTAATCGCTTCAGCAAAACATAAAATTACTTGATAATATTTCAAAACTTACTTGGAAACTATAAACATTTTATTCCGATTATTGATAAACGTAAAATTTCGAAAATTATTCTAATGTTTAATATCAAAAAAAAAAAAAGTTTTCGATTGACATAGTTTGGTCATTCAAGGGGAAAATGTATATCAACATTAAATTATATGAACATATGATAGGTACTATGAGAGCTATAATGATTCTTTAAAAATTAATTTAAGAAAAAAAAAAACATTATTAAATTCTCATACACCCGGAAGTATGACATGAGTGGTGGGGATTTACAGAAATAATTATGGAACACATTACAAAAAGAAAAAGAAAGGAAAACTTAAAAGTCATAAATGATTTCAAAATGATTATTTCCTGAAAACTTTAAGATGATTAAAATACTTCATGATATATATCGATATTTTAAAGATGAAAATTCCTACTTATACTAGTAAAATCGCAATTTATATTGAAGAATTTAAAATATAAACATGTTCAATAATGTTATGTTCTTAAAATAAAAGCACCACATGTAAAATTTTCGTAGAAGTTACAAAGAAAATAATTAATACCCTACCTCAACTATTTTGAACTAAACTTATTTGCACTTTTTGGTGTATACACATATGGGCAGAAACATCAAATGTAAATTTAAATAAGCAATAGTTTAAGAGAGACGTGCTTTATTTAACTTTAAGAAGTATTATAATAATCAGAATGTAAATTTAAAATGCAGTTTATTTTAGTTTTCTAAATAAAAAAGGATCAATACTCATAAAATTGTTTCAATTTCATCATAAACAGAAATACACTTTAATAGAATGGTAAATAAAATTAAACCAGTGTAACTATTTATTGATTTACAAGGTGTCATTTAATAATTTTGCATATTCTTTTAATGATATTGTAATTGTTTGTATATTAAATACATCATAATCGTTTAAACTGTATGATGATATGTTTCATACAAAGCTGTTTTTTTATTAAAAAGGTTTAAGCCTTTCACTGCGTAATCTGTTTTACCAAAGTAGGTTCAAAAATTGCGTATTGCTTTATTACGTATTTCAAATCTACGTATTACTTCTACACTTTAAAGGGGTCCGGTACGTCTATAGGAACCCATATTAAATTACGTAAATTTATAAACTTTTTTCTCAGAAAATACTGACTTTGCATGGATAAAATGTTTACAGAAGCTTATGTATACTATCAACAAAATTTAAACAAAGGATTATGTCTTTTGTTGAAAATTAAAGTAATTGTGATTTTTTTCCCTTAAAATTTAGTTTAAAAAAGTCCTTATCTAAAAAGGTTTGCAGATATATATAATACCCTCCATTAAAATGTGTAAACATGTCAAAATTGTGCTCACTGTGAAAGTTTGAAGATAGTATAATATGTAGTTTTTTAAGAAAAAGGTATATAAATTGAAAAATCTTACATTAGGAGAAAACAGGCTTTAAAGTAAAAATTTGTAATTTATTGAGTATTTACTTTTTTTAATACTTTCCAAGAGCATATGAGGCATTTTCTTTACCCTCTACACCTACAAATATCTTCCGATGTTCTTTTTTTATTATTTTTAACAATTTTGTATTTTCTTAGCGTTTCAAGTTGCTTTCGTTGGGCTACACGAGTCCTAAGTAAATCTAATTTTTTGAAACATGACACACAGTTATAACGGTTCAATATCACAATGTTTAAAGATCATTAATTTTGCTACATGACTTACATTGAACTCTACAATAGCCATATTTATGCCTAATTTTAGAGTTTTTAATCCCACAAATGTTGATCTTGGAATCACTGACCATATAATGCTGTTAGCATCATGCCCCGTGTAATACACTTTTGGATGATCCCAATACACTCTAAATTTTCCACGAACAGCATACGGATTCACGCTCATTATAAACTTGTGCAAGGGGAAACACAGGTTCTCCTAGCACAACTCAGTCGATGCTTGTCAAGGAGTATCTTCATTAAAAAATAAATAAAAATACTTCTAATTGCCGTATTTCCTCGTATCATATATCATTTTAAATAGAAATATTTGATCCGTTTAGAAAACATAAAAAAGTGAAAATCGATAAGTTTTCAAAATTTCCTGTCCCGCTTCCTAAAAATTTAAAATATACAAAACAATTTTTGTAAAACATTTTTTTTCATCTTAAAATATATAATTATATCATAAAAATACGAACATGTAAATATACATGAAAACTTAAACAGGAACAGCATGGATTTCACAGGTAAATAGTCGGAAAAATTGCATAACTACGGAAATCGCGGGGTGCCAAAATTTTGCTGCGTTTTCGTTGCACGTGGAAATGGCGAGTGCGCAACGAAAGTGTTAAATCACACAATTTAAAATCATAGCAAGCAGCAAATGAATATTTAGGCTTTAATAATCAATCTAAAAGTATTTTTTACTTTACTAAAAGTAAAATTTCAAAACAAGGGTAAAAATATAATTATTCGAAATATTTGACATGTATAGATAATTTTTAATCTTTTGAGAGAAAAATAAGTAATTGTAGAAAAAAGAGTGCACGAGAGAGAGATAGAGACAATATATATATATATATATATAATAACCTTACTGCTATAAGGAAAAAAAATTAATTGCAAAATGTGTTGCATTTTATGTGCAATGTTATGCTTCTAATTATTACCTTCTAGAAACAAATAAGCTGATGAACAGGCGTGACTAATAATATGGATATACCTACCAATGCTTAGAAATTCAGAAGCTAGTTGAAATAATAACGCATTATGGCAAACATTGTCCTAGGTGGTAAACATTTCAAGGTTCTTTTCTATGGAAATTATTTAACATTTCCTACTGAACATGAAACTAGAAAGTTGATGTATTCTTGGAATATATATATTCGGGACGTGACTTTAATTTAAATGTCAGATCCTTCATAATCCGATGTCCAGAGAAAAGTGTGTGTCAGCTTTGTCGTTATATTCTTCATATTCGCCGTCTCAGAGCCATTCAAATGTAATCAAAATGCACCCCTTCCCTGTCGAGGGAACGTTAAGGGATTTGCTTCCCTGTACTAACGTCTTTCACACATGCGCACATAGTCATTCGGCATAAATAAGAAAATCCTTCGTAAACAGCGTCAGTGTCATTTTATTGCATTCCAAAGGCTTGGGAATAAGTTTACACATAGCAGCACGATACAAAATATCGTACTTTAGGAAGGTTTAAATATATGGCAGGGACATTTAAAACACTGGCTAAGACAGTCGTATATATACAACCGTGGTAAATAAGGATTTAGGCAAATGAAATGGACGGTAGTTTAGAAAAGTATTAACAGTTAAAGTTTATTTACACAACTCGAGTATTAATGAGTAATGAAAATAAATGACACCCCATGGGAAAATAAATAATATCAAATATTTCTAAAGTGCGACATAAACGACAACACGCTCTTGTCCCTAGTACAAATTTGACTGCTACTCCTTTAGGAGTTGTGTCCAAAACCATGACCTTGGCGGAGAGAAGCAAGAGTCAATTGGCCCACGGAAAGCGTGGACTTTGAAGAGTCAAAATACAGTAAGGATCTCGCTTGGGTGAAATATTCATAATTTTCCAATAAAAAGCGTTTAATGTATAAATTTTCTCTATAACAATACAAACTAGATCCACAAACACACACACACACAAAATAAATTATAAATCTGATCTTAGCTGCAAATTAATAGCAAATATAAAATGTAATTCAACTATTTACAAATATTGTCCAATTTAAGTATTAGAAAAAAAAACACTGTTCAATTGAAATGTGTGTGTTGCAGAATATACTCCGTGCAATTTAAATAATTACAAATGAAAACGTGCCATTCAAACACTTCTCTTTTAATCAAATAATTACAAATAAGAAATGTATTCTTCAAGTAATTAAAAACAATAAGCATTTTGTGTATTTCAAATAATTGTAAATAAACATTGCGAAAATTAAACAAAAGCAAATAAAAATTTACAGTTTACATGTAAAAGTAAATATATAAATATAATTCAAATAATTTCACATATAAGCATTCAATTTAAAAAAAAATAATAAAAGTAAACATATGTAATACACAAACACATTGTCAAATATAGTTAAATTCTAATTAGAATGTAATTGTGTAGTATAATTATTAATAATTCGATTATACAGATAATAAACAGTTTGCTTAAAATATTTTTTTATATGTGTATGCACTATTAACTAACACATTAGTACTATAAACGATACTCTAAAACTCTTTATATTATGAAACGCTACCTAGTAGTTCATGTTGTATCCATACTGACCATACATTAATTAAATCTCATATTTTTAGAGTATACTTAAACCTTCTAACAGACAATGTTTTTCTTTGAGGACTATCATAGCTCATATCTTCATTCTTTTAAGTTGATTCTATATCACTAATTGATACGGCATGTTTCTCAAAATTTCCTATTTCGCAAAAAGTGGGTAAGAGTTATATTTAAAGAATCTTTTCTGATATAACTGCAGCACATGGTGGAATGTTACACAATGAATTTGTAAGTTCCATACTTCGCGAAACTTTCTTGCAAAATTCGTTCATTAACTTCCAACGGCAGTTTGTTTTCCAAAACTTGAAAAATAATTCCTAAATATGAATGAGAGTTATCTTATTAGGAATACAAATTTGTGGATACGCGAGATTTGTTTCCCTTTGAATTTTTAACATAGTGTCATTTTAATGCTTTGATGATGTAACAAGCTATATTTTTACAGTTATAATTAATTCTATTTTGCATTCTAAATCATAATTAGAGTTTTACAGTTCAGTAGTTGTTTGGGAATTAATGTTCAAATAGCAATTATTGAATTTACAACAGGGAACAAGATCATCCACCCCCTTATAAATTTTAAAGTTTTGCATTACCTGTAAGATAGTATAATGCTTAGGAAAAATGATCTAATCTGTGTTCAAAGGGGAGCACTATTGGGCGTCCTCAGAACTGCGCAGGGAGGCCTAGAAATTCCCATGTCAATAACTGTTTCAATCAATTGTCAAGCTTCTCAATCAACCTTAAATGATTAAATGCTGACCATTCTGGTTAGTCAATCAGAAAAGCCCCTTTCAATATCAGTGGATTCTAAATTTTGCAATCTAAAATTTTCCTGTCTCAAACTTGGGCTTCTTTTGAGCATCCGAATTGCCAAGACTCACCCCACCTAATCCAATCCACCCCCCAACGCAATAAAAAAAATTTAAAGTTTCACTTTTTCATCTAATTGAACATTCTCACTACACAAGTAATTTTTAACACACACACACATATATATATATATATATGTAATTTTATCTTATATTAATCTACAAAACATTACATTTATTAATTTAATATTATATTTCTAAACAGGAAAATATGAAGCTTTTTATTACCATCTAAACGATACTTAACCTGAGGCCTACCGAGCCTTTTTAAGTCTTGGCCCATTGCTCTGAGAATTTATTTTCTTTAAGACAATGTATTAAAAATTTGGTGGGAAATTCTTTTGCAAAAAATCAAATATATCATTTTTGCTATGTCATACGGCTGATAGTCTTTTTTATTTGTAACGTTTATGGTTAGTTATAACAGACAACAGTGAATTAGTGACAATTTTATGGCTGGAACTAATTTTGAACAATATTTCATACCTTGCAAGCGAAAAATATTCGAATGAATTGAGGTTGACTGTTTTATAGTGAAAACGAAGCATGGAGAAACACTTGTTTGATTTGTCACGAAAGTGCTGTATTTAAAAAATATCAATAAACAGGAATTACTTAATGACATTTTTCCTCTTTCAAGAATTCATAGATAGGCTTTATTGTATATTCTTTGTAACATCAACAAAAAGGTTCGTCAGTGGTATTGTCACAGTAGTAACAAACACACCCTAAGAAGTTTGTTATATTACTGGTACTCATATGAAACCGTTTGCTGATACAAACATTGTGAAAGAGTGTTTCCTAAATTCTTTTAATTTAGCGTAAGTGGCAAAAGTAAAAAAAATATATATAAATAAATAAAAAAGTAATAAGTAAAAAGCAAAACAGGTGTTATAATATTTTGATCAATTTTCCATAATTTAAATTTCCAATGTTATCTTGGTCTTAAGCATTTCTAGCCCCCTCCTCCCATTTAATCTCATGTTGTGGACCGGGTGAAATGCCTGACATATGTAAGCGGCCCAGCAGAAAAAAAGTTAGAGTACTCCTGATCTAAAGTCTCATTATTGGAGATAAATGTTCGAAAGCGCTAAGTGCTCCTACTCAACCCAGTACCAGTACCGGCTTTTTCAATTTTTACGGTGATACAATCTGATTGTGTGGTACTGTTCAAAAGCGTTCTCATTGGTTGCTTCCCCCCTCCCCTGCAAGTCGCGTAGATAAACAACTGCAGTATTTGTAAAAACATACTTGTTTCCTCGGGTAAACAATGAAGAAAGGGACTGGTCTAACTTAAACTGTCAGTAGTGTTCACTGACAATTTACTGATGTTCCCAGTTGTGATATTATTGCTGCCCTTCGTTACCCAAACCTTAATGAAAAGTTTACAAGCAGATAATGGTGAATCATTTTACTTTACAATGAACAGCGATATCCTGAAGGACACTAGGGAAATAACGATAGAAACATGTAATAATTTTAAACTTAAGAGTTATTTTTTTCTTTGCCAAACTATTCCTTTCCTTAAAAATTGATGGCTTTCGCGTCAGACTGACCACCTGTCCGGAACATCTGCTCATGCACCTATGCGGTCGCGCATATTGAGTTGGGCACAGTAGGCCTTGGCCATCATGTGAGCTGTCGCGCCACTGAATCAAATAATTATGAAAAAAAACAGATGAAAACAACTTTTATATATTAGTTTCTTACATCGCTTTTCATTTTTCTTTCTACATTTGTTTTCTTGACACTTCTAAAATTACAATAAATTCCTAGATATGAATCCTTAAATATATGCTACATTTGTTAATATTATGTGTATTAATATCGCTTTAAACCTAATAATATAAGACTATCCGATAGACACAAAACGAATCACAAGTGTTCGATTTATTATTAAACAAAATGTTTTACGACAAGAACTTTATGCAATCATTTTCTCTAATCATACTCTACAAATGTCTAAAAGTTTGCTGTTACATAATACACATCTGTAATAAATATATCCATACCTCTGTTTTACGAAGTCGCTAAAACCCCCAGAAAAGTTCGTTATGCGGAAAATTCGTTAGATATTTCTCATCAATATACTTTATCTTGATTCCAGGAAAAATTTGCATAATAGAGGTTCATAAAATGGAGATCCGATTGTATATATTTTCAGTTTTAATTAGACTTTTATGAGTTATGAATTTCATATATTGATTTATATTTGCACCAATGATAGACATTATAAAATCAAAATCTACATTAATGCGATTTAAACCAAAAAATTTACCACTTTAAATTTTTTAATGTTGAGTTTTTTCAAGATGAAGACAATAATTAGGTATTAATGTATGTGCGTGATTTAATTTCATTCCAAATAAGTTTAAGTATTTGTTAATGATATCCTTAGGATATAAATTATAGATGAAAATTGCACTTCAATCTTATTATAAATGTAGTTTTAAGTAGACAAGTCAATATATTATTAAAATAAATAAAGTAAAATGAATAATATTTAAGCTTAAATAATACAATGGGGCATTTTATTTCATTGCGATACTTAATTCAGATGAAATAATCTGTAAAATATATAATGAAGCTTTATAAATTAAGTATTTGCTTATAAAATATAATCTGATGCTAAAATTCACTAAAAGATTATCTGAATAAATAAGTTCCACATACAACAATCAGAAAAATAAACAACAATCAGCTAAATTCTTCTTAATCAAAGATCCACACGACAGCCATATTTATTTTAACATTCACATAACTTTGAGAATTAATTAGACGTTGGACACAAATATATATTGTAGAATTACGGAGCAA
>BMAV01013521.1:90874-102774 GCA_019973955.1 Trichonephila inaurata madagascariensis | reverse complement strand
TTACAAAAGCATTTAGTCTTCTTTATGATGCAAGCACTCATTTAATTAATGAAACATTTTCTGAATAAGAAAATAAATTGGTACTTTTCTTCTAATTATCCATAACATGAAGATAAACATTTGATTTTTATTATACAGCTTTCACATAAATTTATCGTAATTCAAAAACGCACCATAGTAAATTATCTATATATTTGTTGATGCACTTAATAGGTTGTGATAGAGTTAAGTATACATATTAAATTAGTTCATTATGAGCTGAAAATGGGATGAATTAATCTCTTCGAATTTCATTACCTTAAAGAAATAAATAATACATACGCCTTAATTTCTTAATCAACGCATTTTTTACTCGTTTACATGTTTAATTATTTAAATCAACACTATTTAATATACAAAGTAAAATATGTGTGAGTGTATCTTCATTATTATTCGGGAAACAGCTTATACGTTAATACATGTATTCATATTGAAAAAGTAAAAAAAAAAAATTTTAAAAAATCTATCAAGTCAATTTTCCCAAGGAATTTTTGTTCCAAAAAAGCCTTTATGATAAGTTAAACAAATTATTTTTAGAAACATCTCATGTTAGGTTTGTAGAAAATATAGCTTTCAAAATCTCAAATATTTAATAAAAGTAAATTTCTGATACATTTCATTTCTACTAAATGTCATACGTTAAAAGAAATTGAAGGAAAATATATGTATAAATAGTTGCACATTAAAAAAATGCATATAAAGACGAATAAAAAAAAGGGGGCATCCAAATATTCCAGTACTAAATTCGGTTTACTAAGATAGTAAAATAAACATTAACATATGTCTTTACTGAGAAGTAATAATAAACGCAGCTTATTTTTATCTAAATTTTCAACCAGGAAGAAGATGCGCCTGGGTTAGATAACGTTAATGGTCGCGTGAAGTAACTCAGCCATCTTAATCCTTTATTTATATTTATTTTTATTGCACGCTATAAAAATCATAACTGTAGCGCAGTGGTCTTCAAACTTTGTCGACTGAAAAAACGCTCAAACCTGAAAGGTGTTCGCATGGAACCCCCTTTAAACTAAGAGTTTTTTTGTATGGAAGCCTTTAAACTAAGAGTTTTTTTGTATGGAACCCTTTAAACTAAGAGTTTTTTTGTATGGAAGCCTTTAAACTAAGAGTTTTTTTGTATGAAACCCTTTAAACTAAGAGTTTTTTGTATGGAACCCTTTAAACTCAGAGGTGTTTTCATGGAATCTCATCCAAACAGATCCTAAGACTAATACATCTTAATATATAAAGTAGATCAACATGGAATAGGAACGAAATTAAAAACAAGTTGAGGTAAATACTGTAAAATATTTTAGCACATTAAGGTATCCAACTACGTTCGGAAACGTGATGATGCAAAAGCGTATAAATGGATAATATTTATGATATTTGGAGTCACTTAGATTAAAAAATGTATATAAAATTGTTTCAAGAACAGTATTACAATAAAAAATTATTTAAGTAGAATATTTTGACAAAAAATGAACACAGAATGACCCCTTTTCAAAATATTCTCCTTTTGTGAAAAATGCTTCTATTATATAATAATATTTTGCCTGTTTATAGCTCAGACCTCTGTACAGAGGCTCAACTAGAGAATTTTGCAAATATATAATTTTGAAGTGAGTTTATCCATGTTTTATGACAACAGAGGGGACAAATTTTAAGAAAAAAACGCCGATAATTATTTTAATGGGTGGGAACTCTGAAAATAATGTGAATTTTTCAAAACTCATTGTTGAGCCTCTGTGCAGAGGTTTGAGCTATATACAGGCAAAATATTATTATAATAGAAGCATTAGAAAAAAGGTTATTTTAATTTTTTGCCGAAATATTGTATTTAAATAATTTATTTTTGTCAAAATGTCCTTAAAACAATTTTATACATGTATTCTGATCTAAGTAACACTAAATATCTTGAAAATTATCGATTTATGCGCTTTTTTAAAATCACAGCTCCAAACGTAGTCGGATACCTTAATGTAATTTACTCATTGTTGGCATTAATTCGTGCTCAAGGTGTCACTTTCTTTTCCATTATATAGTAATTGGGATACGTGTTTCAAGACTTTTTACATAAGCATGGTCAAATTCTAGGTCTGTTGAAGCTATTTGTGACCGCATTTCATATTCAAGTTTAATTTGTTTTTGTTTTCACATTCATTGAGAAATATACATATATATTATACAGAATTGCATTGAAATGTTTATAACTGAGTGAGAGGAATTTCTGTGTATTCTGCAAATTTGCAGCCAGGAATTTAAGAAATGTTCTTGCTTAAATTTAGAATTTAACTTGGAACAATTGATGTGTCAATAAGTTGTTCCTTCTTTAACTGATTAAGTATCTATTTATGCTTGATTTTTCTTCTCAGAAAAATATTGTACACAAGTTTCTTTTTCTTACTAATGTTTTTTTTTTATAAGCACGTCTTTAACAGATGCAAAAGGTTACTTTATTGCATAATTTTTAATATTATCGCCTAAATTCAATTCGATTCCTTCCATTCCATTTAGATTTACAAAACATTGCACTAACAAGTATAAAGTTATTTTGTGAAGTCCAGAATCAGAAAATTCACAATTTAGGTGGTACAGGTAGAACGTATAAGGGAAAAAAAACGTTTTATAATATTATTTCACTATAATATCATAAAAGCTTCAGGAAATTACTAGAGAGGCTGTGAGGCGCCAAATTTATTTTTTTAAAGTTTCTCCCCATGGGACTTGAAACTCCTCTTTGAGAAACACGCTTGAAGATACTAGTGGTCATACAAATTCCATACTGAACATGAATCTGTTTTGAGCATATTTATAGTTTTTTTCATATTTTTATTTCGACTCTTGGATCCATTGAATATGCTTTATGGTACCTAAGGATTCTATGGAATAAAACACAGTTTGAAGGCCACTGCTACAGGGAATATATAATTAGGAGAAATTATACTTACTTACTTTTATGGACTTTTCAACCACTCATCTGGTATTGTGGTTAGTGTCGCTGCCTGCTGTGCCGTAGGACCTGGATTCGAAACTGAGGTCATCGGTAACAAACAAACCGTTTTCCTAGAATTAAAGATTTCGTGAGCCTGGAGTGACCCTGTGCCCCGCACTACCCACCCCGGATTTGCGAAAAAAATATTTTTTCGATTCACTATCACAAACTCAAATTCAAGATTTTCATATTTTTGTTAACTGTATCTACTATCAAATTAAATGATGAAAAATTTGCTTAAATATTTTAGCATTTGAATCATATTCAGAAATGATTGCTTGCAACAACCATATCATTATAACTAAACAGGAATCTGGAATGGCTTTCTAAAATGTTCGTTTTTCCTTCACTTGCTTTAGTGCTATAGAAATTTTTAACGCTTCTGTAAGTAAAATATTCATACACAAAATGCGAGTTCTTTTCTGTTATTGAATTTTCTATATTTCTCAACAATAAAGTTTGTAGATTTTACTCAAATGTAAAATTAAACTCATTTGCTTAATCCAGTGGTCTTTAAATGTGTTCCGAAGAAACTTGGGGCTCTACGAATCAAATCTAGGGGTTCCGTGAGTAAAAAAAAATATTACTGGACATTATAAATGTGTACGCAAAACAGATCCATTGTCCTTATGGAGTTTGTACGACCACGAGGTGAACTAAATCTTTGTTTCCAAGTGCAGGAGAAGAAGCTTAAAGAATATGCTCCTCCGAAAAGTTTTTTTTCCCCAGTAAATTGTTCCAACTTTTACTCCTTTGCATTCATGAGTTTGAGAGCCATTACAAAAAATACATACTAAAATTAGACTCAACAAAAGTGGTAACAAGAACATTCGTGTAACATGACATGTTTGAAGGGAAATGGTATAAAATTCTCCTATTTAAGATTGAAATGAAGCCATTTTGTAAAATAAATTGCCAATAATTATTATGGGAAATAGTAAGAAGTGATGTACCACTTTGGAATCTTTACGAAATGAGTCATCCTTTTAATGAAAGCCAATAAACTACAGAAGCCAAACCGTTGCCCAGACAACTCATTAATATACCTTAGTTCCTTATTGTAAATTTAAATCATGTAAATAAACCATACAATTTTACTTCATGTTCATAGCTCAATTAACATGGACTTGGGTAACATACTTAAAATTAATTCTTAAAGACTAAGATGAACTTAGATTATTAATTTCTTCCGAGAGAGAGAGAGAGAGTTTCATAATACTCTGATATTTTGAACTCTAACCAATGTAAAACCAACGCTGTTACCCAATAATTTGATATATCTAAGATAACCAAAAAAAATAAAGTGAAACAAGCAAAACTTATTTCAATTTGCTCAACACTTTTTTTCTTATAAAAATTTGGGCAACACTAGGCTAGAATATATTACTAAACTTATTAAACTCAACTTCATCAAGGTTCACTTTAATTATAACAATATTAGCAAGCGTATCTAGGAGCACTAATTTACCTGAGTATAATCTAAATGCAATTTTAAATGCGTTCTCGTCCAAAATTAAATTAACTTATCTAAATACTAACTGCAAATTGCATATGCCTCTTTAAAATATGTTAATTTTTTATATTCTTATCTTTCTTCCCAACTAACTTGTTAGGTCGATGCAGTTACAAATTCAGAAGCACTCTCGCAAAATAACACGCGAGTCTCTCGTCTCTTCCTAACATAAATATCTCGAGAGGTGAAATGAAATTTGGGAAGTTTATGATAATTATATTGTTCTGCTTAACTGTGCATGAGAACCCCGAGAGGGTCTTCATTAGCATTCCCTGACTTGCATTAACTTCACTAAGTGCAACCACATATATTTTAATTATACCACCTTAGTCTATTTTCAAGGAAAATTCCGATTAAAATTTAAAAAATGTTTTCTAAATTTTAAAGAGGGACTTGTGTGTGTGTGGTTTCCAAAGTATATGTTATCATTGAAAGAAAATCATAATTATTTAACTAATTCTTAATTTATAAAAGTATTAATACAGGGAAATCCGTTTACCGCAAAAGTATTAAAGACGACGTTTCGGTTAACACGAAATAAAATAAAGGTCCCGATAAACTACAGTGTGATTTCATGCATTCTTTTTCTCTAAACGCGAAACGAAAATCTCTTAACATGAAAAGATTTTCCTTCTGTGAATGAACAAAAATCAGAAAACAGCAGCCCCACAAGCGAGATTTAAGAGGGATGTGAAATGAAAGAGAGGTGTTTTTCACATGTTTCGTATAAAAGGAGGCTAACTTGGCTTTGAATTACCCACGGAATAGCCTGTGACGCGATCCAATTTTGTTTATCCAAGCTATTTTCCCCCTCCACTTCTAAAAACGCTACAAAAATCCTCCGAAATGAGGAATATCGTGAAACAAAATATGCACAGTTACTTAGATACACATTCCATTGGTGAAATGAATATCAAAATGGAAAACACATCGCACCATTTGGGCAGAATTTGATACTAAGAAAGACAATACAAAGAAAAATAGATAAAAAAAACTCAAAAATGCTTTGTTCTTCGAAAACCAGAATTTTCGTATTAAATTTCCTTAAGAGTTCTTGAGAATATTTTGGTTTAATTGATTTTTATCAAGCTGATGCATATATGCTTATCTATGCGAATAAAATGTACTCTAATAAATTTAATTTTGTTGACGATATGCCTTTTTTTTGCAGTACCATTTAACTTGAAAAGTATGTTAGTTCTTCAGTTTCGTGCTAAACAATTGTCACTTTATATAAAACAATAGATTGGTGGAATCCAATTTTAATTTGATATTGCAAGACAGATTCTTAAAATATTTGGATAAGGAAATCGTTAATGATTCAATAGAAATGCTCTTCAAATTCGTAATCAATGTCTTGCATTCAGCGAAGAAGAGAATGAATAACGTTCATTTGCATACGTCTCAACAGGAGTAAATGGATTTATTTTCTGTTCATAATTTATATCGCTATTATTGTTGTTTTTACTTGTGAAACTTCATTACCATGTTCCATAAAAGAATACTTAATTATTTTTCAAAAAGGTGCTATATTATATTCTTGAGGGTTGCAGTGATAAATTATCCGGAATTCTTAGAATCGAAGAAAAGGGGTATGGAAATAGGAGCAATTAGGGTCTATATTGAATCTTTATTCATTTTCATTAAACGGTAAAACTACACAATGATTTTTAGATAAAAAACATATTTTACAATATCCCCCAACAGTTAAAAACATTTATTATTTATTAGGAATTGGCAAAGATATTGTATAATTAAATAATTCTTTATACTTTTGTCAAAAAAAAACATTGAAAAATAATGACGAGTATTTGAAAAGAATACAAAACTTGCTGAGGCAGAGAAAATCATTATATACACATACATTTTTGTGAATGGAATTTAATTTTAATACATTTTCGAGAAAATATATATTCTCCTGCCTTCCTGCAGTATGAAAAATGTGTGTCGTGCTATGTTCCTGTTATTTACACAAGATACGTTTTCGCTGTATGAGTATCAAGCTGTGTACTGATGGCCTCAGGTCAGTGCTTCTCACATTTTCAATATTTGTGACCCAATTTTCAGTCATGATTTTCGTTGCCCCTCCCCCCATAAAATAACAATGTATTGAATGAAATAATAATATTCTTAAATGCTAAAGCTAAGATACGATCTCAAACATAAACCATGCAAATTATCAAAATAAGTATTAAATGACATGTTATTTTTAAGTAATATATGTTTTAAGTTACTTTTTTAAATATACTAGGATATGTAGATTAAAGGTTTTCAAAGGAACGTTTAATATTATAAATTGACACTCTAAGAGTCCTTTTCTATATAATTATTCTTTATTTGTTTCTAATTTTAAATAATATTTCAATTTAAAAATTAGAAACCGATAAACTCCTACAGTGACGATACAGACTCCAAAGAAGAGCGTATTTTTTCAACAAAACAAGGCATACAAAAAATTATTACCATGCTATGATTAAATTTTGCTGGAGAAAAAATAACCATTGAGCTAGCAGACTACTTTGTTGGATTTTGTGAAACATTCTACATCAAAATAACTTCGATATGCGATTTTGTATTTGTGTTTTATCTGAGAATATATTAAACATTTTTTTTATAAATTATTATTTCCTTTTATCTCGGGCCCCTAAAAAAGTAATTTACATGTTTTTATATGTGGAATGATGCTTGACTTACGCAAATTAGACTTACGCGGTTATCACTCAGTCAGCCCCACCTGTTATGTAAGCTCGAGGTATCACTACAGTTAACAGAAAAGAATATCGGGGTGTTCATGTTTAAGGCAGAGTGGAATCTTGGAAAAAACGGTTTAAAATTAAAAGGGTTCATTACAGTGATTTGGTGAGATACAAGCCTTTTTATAAGGCCTAATACTAAAAATTATCCAATACTTTCATTATTTTGAAGACCCCGCAATACATTTTTCGTTATCCGTACCAGTGCAATAAGGCCATTTTCGTTTCAGTTGTATAATTAAGATCATGTTTACTACACGGTTGCTGTGAAATCAATTGTATATATGATCATTCACAGCTGTTTCCCATTCACCGATATATATGTAATGCTGTAGATAACAATAGTTAGCATGCCTCAGCCACGAGTCTGTGGTAGGGGAGACAGGTTTCCATTATTATTAATTTCGGACATCATTTATTGCGTGTTCGTTGGATCCTACCTCGATTTTGAAAACTTCTTTATTTTGACAAATAGATAAACTGAGGCTGAAAAAAAGCATATTTCAAAGAATAGAAGGAGAAGCTTATTTAAAGGAATATAAAACGTATCCTTCAAATAGGAGTGTTTTTAGGGACGTGAAAAAAGAAATAAAAACATTCAATAATCTATAATATTTTTAACCTAAAATAGATAAAATTTAGAATTTGTAACGGATATTTTCTTCTTGGAAAATATTTCTTTGTAAAATATCTTGGAACGTACTTTAAATGTTCTTGCTTCTTGAAAGAGAAAAATATTTTTGTTAAGATTTTAAATACTTTAATGGAAAAGTTTAAAACATTTTTAAAATAATTGTATGCACACTGCTTAAAGCTTTGATTAAAAATACTTCACTTATACATTTTTAAGGGCATAAATATAAAATAAGGTTTCATTTTTTGTGTAACACATTTTACAAAGAACAAAATAATTAAAAATTCGTATCCGACTGTGTTTCTGTCAAGTCCTGGCATTAAGAACTCGTCCTGTGGCAAAGCTAATTTATGATAGTTTCTCAAGTTACGATGTCTTCATGTTGATAAGAAGTTGAAATTAAGAGAGGATGCTGCTGATTCAAGTTTAATCCTCAATCAATAGAGGACATGGATTAAAATTAAACCATTATCACTAACAGGCAATGAGTGGTTTCCAAGTATAGCGTTGTAATTAATTCATAAGTTTTATTTTGCATAATATAAACAAGTATATTATCTAAAAAATTTTTAATGTATCATGTTTGTTTATAACGGACTAAAAAGCATACTTTTTGCTTTCGTCTTTTTCGTTTTCTTTATCTCTCTCCTTCTTTTTATTTATTTTTTTTCCTTCTTTTTTCACATTTTCATGCTTTGTCACCCACTTCTGAGCTATGGTTCAAATTTCAGGTCTTTAGCTCATTGAGAAGTTAGTTTAAAATCAATTACAAAATTCCACCCGGACAGACAAGAAATCGAGTTAATAAAAACATGGTAAAAAATGATTTAAGGTAATAGCTGCATGTCTTTGGAACATTTCAACTCCCCGTGTCGAGAAGTTCAGGCACTTTAAATATGGTATGGTGTGGAAGTTTAGAGAGTGGGATGACAGCATAGATGAGCTTCTCGTCTTTTTACCGAAGTTTAATACTGTGAGAGCGGCTTTAAAAATACTTTAAAGAAATTAAATGAAAATTTAGGGAGTTACAAGCTTAGGAATTTAGCCACAAAAGTATATTATAGGTTCAAACTGAAATAGGGCTTCCTTAACTCGTAAAAAATCTTGGGGGCTTAGTCAATACGTGAAATTAAAACTTAAATTCCAAAAATATAAGTAAGTAACTGTCTTAAAAAGCAATTGTTTTATGCATTTAATAATAAGATATCTAAGTGTGTCGAGCAATTTGATATTTTGCTATGGTGTCTAATAGTCTAATGTTTTGAACTCTTTGTTTCACAGCAACAATTCTTTAGAGAAGTATTAATATCAATATTCTCTAATAAGGTTCAATTAACTCTATTAATATTTTAATCTTAAAAATCTTTGTAAAACAAAAAAATTTTGAATTATTACTCATTAAATATATTTTTTTGTAAAATCTAAATTTAAAAACTTTATTAGCCTGTTATATTTTTAAAATAAATATAAAACAGTATTTGTTTATGTAAATAATATAGTGTGTTAAATACTAATAGTATTGAAATAATACACCGCCTGTATTATGTTTCCCTTAGACATTTTCTTAAAATATACACTTTATTATGACTATCTAATTGCTATCTTAATTCACCCAAAGCTATTGGTGAACGTCAGGCTTAATGCTAATTTAAGCATCAGAACAGTGATTCTTAAAAAGTGGGACGCTCCCCCTTAGAGAGGCGTGATATTTCTTCTTGGGGGGGGGGCGGTCCATTCATATATTTATGAAAATAAAAGTTTGTTTTAAATAAATAAAATGAGTTTACTGAAAGAAAAAAAAGAAAAAAAAAGAAAAACAAAATGCATTATCTCTCTGGCATGATAAAAAATAAAACAACGTTGCATATTTATTGCAATCTATTCCAATTTAAAATTTAGAATAGAAATGTAATATATACTATATATCCTATTACTTAAAAATAACTTAAAATATCTGTTATTTAAAAATAGCATATAGATACCGTAAAATACGGCGTATAACGCTCACCGCGTATAACGCGCACCTATACTTTCAAGCTGCATTTTTGAATTTTTAAATATGTTCGCCGTATAACGCGCACCCCGTTTTTTACGAAGAAATCTGAAATGATAGAATACAATGTTCTATGTTTTGAAGTCATTTATTCGAAGTATTATTCCGGACTTTTGAAATAATAGTATATTTCTAAAACTATAACTCTTTTAGTTCATAAGGTATGTCATTTCTTTTAAATAAACCGTATTTCCATATGCATAGAAGTAATTTATTTTTATCATCATCTCTTTTGTTATTTTTAAAGCTATGGTTTTTATACTCAGCGTATAACGCGCACCTGATATTTTGATCTAATTTTTTGTGTTCAAAGTGCGCGTTATACGCCGGATTTTACGGTAATTGAATACAGTCAGATTTCGATTTAAAGAATTCATCGGCAGAGCCAGCTCTAGCAGTTTTGTCACCCCGGACAAAAATTTAAAATGCCACCCCTCTCTCTCTCTCTGTCTCTCTCTCTCTTTCTCTCTCTCTCTCTCTATATATATATATAAATATATATATATAAATATATATATATATACCTTAAAATTGCTATTAAATATGGAATGCCAATTGAGGCTTTTAATCAATTTAGATCTTATGTAGCAATAGAAATTCAAAAATTAGATTTCAGTGTTGAAAATGAAATTATGTATAAAGATCTTAAATCATCAATAGAAAATATCCAAAAAAACTTCGTGATTACATATGTTGATAAGGTCTCTGCTAATTATGCCATAATCTATAAATATTTTTACAGTAAAATATTAAATAATCACATTTTAAATAATAATGCATTTCAAAAATCAATTCATAGTAATAGAGAAGATGATAATCGTCTTTTAGCTTTGAACAAAAGACTGAATATTCATCTAAATAATATTAAATATCCACGCATTTTTTTAACACCAAAATTTCATAAAAGCCCTATAAAATTTCGTAGTATCACTAATGGGTACAATACATATATCACGAGGTCTGGTAAGATCTTACAGTCTCTTCTTCAAAATTTAATTGATAATTTACAAAACACGGCAATAATTAAAAATAACTTAGAAATTGCCAGAGTTACTAAAGATATGTTAATTTTTTCCATGCATGGCTTTGACTTCGAGGACCTTTTTAATTCTATTGATATTGATGATATGATTCGGGTTCTACAGTTAATTTATGATAAATATGAGCTATATACTTCAATGAAAAAAGAGAAATTCGATATTCTTGTTAACCTCGTATTAAAAGAGAATTTCATTGCATTTAATCAGAATCTTTATAAACAGATCAAAGGATTACCTCAGGGTGGTCCAGCTAGTAATTGTTTAGCGAACCTGTATTTACATTTTTTTGAAATTGACCATATTGTTAATGATTCTTACTTGATTTATCGTTATATAGATGATTTAATAATTTTTGGTAAAAATAATGAATATAAACCAAATATTACATTCTACCCTGACTATCTCTACCTCCTTAAAACTAACTTTAACTCTAATATGGTAGAATTCTTGGATTTAGATTTGCATCTAATTAACAATAATGTAGTCAGTAACATTTTTGACAAAAGAGATTCTTTTAAGTTCCATATAATTAAAATTCCTGTATGGAACAGAAAACTTGCATTTATCAATTTACAGAAATGTTATTTTGAATTTTTTATTTAGAAATGATAACTTAACTACCCACAAAATCGATAAATTTAATAATATCAAAAAATTTTTTAAATGTTGTTTAGATCATGAATACCCTTTTAACTTCTTAAGAACTTATATTCATCACAAATATATTAGTCGTCTTGCTACTTCTGATTCCAAATCCACCACACAACAATAGGATTTCAAAGTCAGCATGTTAGTGGTCTTGCTGTGAAGATTATATCATAACACTCATATCACAGTTTACATCTTTTCCACACACATCTTAAACATCTTACACAT
>BMAV01013521.1:40471-67409 GCA_019973955.1 Trichonephila inaurata madagascariensis | reverse complement strand
TTGGTCTCTAACACTAAATTAAAAGAATTTCTGAAACGCTCTTTCACAATTTCTGCATCAGTAAACGGTTTCATATGATTATCAATAATATAACAAACTTCATAGGGTATCTCTGTTTCCGCTGTGACATTAACACTGACAAAACACTTTGTTGCTGTTGTAAAGAATATTCAATAAAGCCTATTTACATCTCTTGAGAGAAATTTTGAAGGGAGAGTGTCATTGAATGATTTCTATTTACTGGCTTTTTTAAATGCCGCACTCTCGTGACAAATCAAACAAGCACTGATCCATGTTTGTTTTCCACTACAAAACAGTCAATCTCCAAAACGTTCGAATCCTTTTTGGCTTGCAAGGTATGAAGGATTGTTAAAAACTAGTCCCACCCAAATAAAATTGTGGCTACTCTACTGTTGTCCGTTATCACTAACCGTAACCGTTACAAATAGAAAAAAGAATATCAATTCACAGCTGTACGACTCCGACAGCAAAGAATTTCCCACCAAATTTTTTATTCATTGTTCTTAAATAACTGAATTTTTCAGGGCATTGGATCATGACCGGGCCATTGAAAAAGGCTCGGTGGGCCTCAGGTTGAGTATCGTTGGATTGTGATATGGTCATTCTTTGTCGACCATATCGTGAGGTTTCAGCGTAAGTTAGAGGTGTGAGATTCTCGAAATGAAGAGACATTTTAGAATTCTTAATATGACTATTATTAAGAGTTTAACTTAAATTACTTATATATCAAACAAACTTATATTAAGTGAGAATAAACCAAAACACGTAGCCGTAGTTAACACAGATCGCGCAATTGGATCACTTATCTATATAATTATATTATACACCTACTCTCAATCCTAATAACACTTCGAATTCGGAAAATAATCTTCCTACCTTGAATTCCAAGCAACGGTCCAATCAACTTCAAATATTCAGCTATGCTCGAGTGCAATGGTATGCACCTTGTAGAAAATGGCGAATTGTCCGTGATTCTTGGGTAAGCCGTCAAATTACACTTCTACTTTTTCTACACTGAACTTTCTCTAAATTGCCATCGCGCTTACTAAAACTTCTGTCCTTTTAAAGGTTATCTTATTTGCATCTATCCATCGTTTCACTTCTTGGATTTGGGTTGGAAAAGATTTGCCATTAATCTTGGCCGTCAAAGAACACAGAGGTTATGTTAGAGAAAGGACGCGTGAGCCGTCACAGGATTAGGATCTTATTAAATTCATCTAAAAGTAAAAATGAAGTCTTGTCATAGTAACGGCTATTTGATAAAAGAAGATAAAATCCATTTTTGTGTAAGCTGTTTTTTATAGAAGTTAAATTATTGTTCCCGTACAAAGAAAGGATACACATATGTTTTCGAAGAAAACGAGATCACTCAAATACATTTCCGTATTTTGTGAATTGAGAGTTACTGCTGATCGTAAAACAGATTCATTGTTAACTGAAGTTAGCACACGGAAGCATAGCATATGCGAGTGCATCATCCGTTTTAGAATATTACTTTACACAATTTGTTGAGTAAGAGATTGAATATTAACGTCGTACTAAGTTATACTCGAGAGCTTTTGGCAACGGACCTCGTAATTTTGAATCACAGTCAAATGACGAGGACGACACCTGAGCTAGCCCCCTCTTGTAGCCACAATTTTTAGAAACATCCTGTAATGAATAGATTTAATGATATGAAGAAATAAAACAGGCCAATAGTTGTCTGAACATAATTTATTTATGTGTCATGTTTCCTATTATCTGATGATAAATTTTAATTGAAATCTTTATTGATCAACGGATCGCTGTCGTAAGTTTAATTATTTAATATATTTTCATTAGTATTCATTAATTATTGTTTCTAACGAAATAATAAGTATACAGATATGTATTTTAATGTGTTAATTTATATAACTTACAGGAATATTACATAGCAAGTATTTATAATATTTCATAACAAAGATTTTAGAATAAACATGTAATATAAAAAAATAAATAAATTCCTACTTTGAATGGATAAAAAGAAAGTATTTTTATTATATTGAAAATTTGAATAAGATATATATGTATATATATATATATATATATAGAGAGAGAGAGAGAGAGAGAGAGAGTGAACTAATAGTAGGAATTGAAAAAAGACCATGATTTGTCTGCATTGTTGTAAAAATGCACACCCGGTTTGGGTGAAAAACTGGTTTTCGACGACAACTTTTGTCATTGTTTTAATAGTTACATTGTTACAACAATGGAGACGATTTTAAGTTATAGTTGAAAACCGGTAATTAATTTAATTAAGGATTTAATATTTGAAAAAAACTGTAATAACATCAAGTGTCAGCCCCTACAAGTTCAAAAAAATTATTTGAAGTTGATTAGATGAATAGAAAGTATTTAGTTATCGATTGAAAATTTTTGAACAAGAAAATATATATATAAATAAATGAATAAATATAGGGAGAGAGTGAGCTAGTAAAAGGAATTGATAAAAAAAGTTTAAATATCTGCTTATTAAATATCAAGAAAACCAGTTGATACATTTTATTAACATTTATAGAGTCAATTTTCATTTTTATTGCATAAAATGTTGTTAAGGATGATTTTACAAATTCTTGTATGAATATTTTCTATTTTTGTTCCATTTAATCTTTTCTGAATCCTGATTAATTTTTTTAGGTTTTATATCACTTAGAATTTTTAAAAATATTGTTTATATTGGAACTAAAATAGTACCTTTTAATTTTATTAATGAATTACTTATGTATCAAAAGTTTTGCAAGTATTTGTTTTCCTTTTCTAATTTTGTTTGTGAACAAATAGTTAATTTCAAATGATTCATTGGAAGTTTAGTTAATAATTCATTTAATGTTTTTTTAAAGTATTTTTCTGTTTGTAAGCTTTGTAGTTTTTTCTATAATTAACACCTACATTTTCTCTTCTACAAGGCAAATAGCTCTAAAACTATGTCTTTTAATTATATATCTTTACATGTTTAAAAACTGGAAATTGCACCTGATTTCATTTATCAACGAGTTTAATCCAAAACAATCTTTGAAATCAATAATATAACACAAAATTTCCAGTGAGAACTAATAATAAAAACATAGAAAAGAATTAAAGCTCAATGTATTGAAATTTAAATGATTATATATATATAAAATTCAATTTAATACTAGACAGTTTTCAGTATTATTTTTTACTATGCTGAATTAATATATACAAAGATATACAGAGAAAATCTGAAAATTTCCTTAGTTTGAAAGTAATTTTATTTCCTTTCGCTAACATTCTAGAATTTGTTTCGGAATTCACAAAAAACAGTAGTTAAAATACATGCGTTTTGGCAGCCATTGTTCATGTCAATTTTTAGTTAAAAAATTCAAATTCGGTAAAAGATCTGTCCACCATTTCTTTTTATTCATTAAAAAAACGTAACTTTGTATCACATCTTTTAAGTATGTGGTGCTAGTTTATGTGTGATCTTCATAATTTGACTGATATTTAGAATGATTAGTTTTGTCACTATCTGAATTCCTGTATATATCACATGTTATTATTTATTCTTTGAATGAAGCGAAATCAAAGTTTTTTTTTTTATTGAAGACAGATAAAGTTATTCCCGTGTACAAGAGATGAATTATTATTATTATTATTTTGTTATTCTCAATGAAATAATTTTATTTGTGTTCATCTTTCCTTGTACTTATAACCAACCTAATGTGTTATGGTGATGCAAAATTATTCATAAATACTTTCATCCTTTATATATAACATTTGGCAAAAACATTTTGAAAATTTTCCATTAAATATAATAATATTTTAAACTCTTTGTTACACTATGCATTACACGTATTGAGGTTAAAGATGAACAAAAACAAATTCTCTGCAGATCACTATTTTTTGATTAAAACGAAATCCAATAGATTTAACCGTTATGTTTCAGTCGGATCATATGATTCCACTTAAAGAACAAAAGGTAATTTAAAATCAAAGTTATCGTTATCAGAGTTATTCACAAACTTTAAGTTCTCCAAAAATGGATAAAAGACACTTATGTGATAAATATACTACTGATACAAATAAAATACTTTTATCATGAAAAATTATATTGATTAATACGCATAGTGTGGATTTTGTTCAAAATCCCACTCCTTAAATTGAGATCTAATCCTCCATTTTGATGAAGGGATCTATTGTTTTTCGCCTTTCATTTACTGAGATTCAGCCTTACATAAAACCAGAACAAGTATTTTTTTTTTTTTACAAAAACAAAAGAAGAAAGCTAGAGCTAACCAGAAGTGAAATAAATTACCGTACGCACTACTGACTCGAACAATATGCAATGTTTTTTTTCCTACTTCTTTTTTCCTCACTCGTTTATTTCTGCTTTTTCAATTATCAAGTGACTGTGTTTATGTTTATCATTAAGAGAACTTTATAGTGAAAAGGAATAGGAAAATGTCTATTTCGGAGGTGGGTGGTAAATTAGGAAAACACAGCAATTTTTTTCTTTCAAAATTGATGAGAAAGTACGCATTTTTTCTAGAGTTTTTATCTGCTAATTGACTTGCTAGAAGGATTTAATTTTATAATAAGCAGATTTTTTTTCATCACAACTTGCTTTAACGCTTGCTTAGGTTGAAAGCATATATTTATATTTTTAAAAAAGTTAAATTAAGCTTAAATGAAGTTTATATGTAAGAAGGAGAATTTTGATAATTGTTTCTAAAGAAACGCTCAAGCTTTAAAGGAAACTGTGATTTACATTCAATAGCCTTTTCATTCATTTTTTAAAAAAAAAAACCATGAAAATAAATAACATGAATTTGATAAATACTATAAATGTTCTGTATAAATTTATTTCTTTATGATATTTTGCTTCAAAATGTACCTAACATATTTTTTTTTAATTTTCATTCTCTCAAAAGCATAGTTTTAATTAGATATTCAAAATCGATTGATAAAATTATTTTGTTAAACTATTCGTCATTCAGTTATCTTTTCAATACACTCACGAAGATTCCCATTTAAAACATAGAAATGCAACTTGTTTTGAAAAAATAGCTTTAAATAATTAATTTCGTTAAATGTTTCTAACTAAAAACATTAATAAACAACAATATATACATACATAAACAATACATATGTCTAATTAAAAATATTAAATCATGCTTCTAATAATCAGCAATATTTCTAAGCGTCAGGTGTGCATTTCCATGAATTTTACTTAAAAATATTTTTTTTAATTTTTTTTTTTTAGTATTGATAACATTTTTAAATTCTCGTGCACCACAAAGTACCTCACGGGGGCTTACAGAAGGAAGCATGAAGCACACATTAAAATGGAAAGAAGGAATTTAAAGTCATTAAGTATTACAATACAAACATCCAAGCCTTCGCCGAGATTCGAATCCAAGCCCAACGACGCCTCATTTAGCGTCATTAACCACTATACTGGATGGGCGGCTACTTAATGGATTGAGACGCAAATTTTGCGAGAATTTTAAAACATATAGTATAAAAAAAATAATAAGTCAATTCCTACCTAGGCCAACAAAGTAAAGTTTTATTTTATAGTTACTTTTTATTAATAGTCACAATTAATAAAAATATGTATATCCATAGGACAGAATCAAAATATTAAGTGATAAAACACTAAGCAATTTTCAATTATCCTTTTTATAGAGTTAGACTATTATTTTGTTTGTTACTATTTATTAACTCATAAGTCACACATTTTCAGAAACTCGGCCATCCCAGAGGGGATTCGATCCCATGAGTTTCGGATTAGAAGTCCAACGTACTATCCGTTGCGTTACAGGTACACAACGAGTGATTTTTTTTATATATGGTGTTGGATTATTATTTTTGTTAATATTACTATTTATACATTAATTAAATTTACTTAATGAATTAATAATTGGGAAAACTGTACTATATCAAGTATTATCCAGTAAAAATTTTTAAAAAAAGTATTTGAACTTAAGTGGATGAATAAAAAGTATTTTATTAACGATTGTAAATAAACATTTTCAAAATAATTCTGCTTTTATAAAATCTAATTCAAGCAAAAAAGAAATTTTTAATCGAATCTCTGCTTTTTATAAAAAAATAGATTTACGTATTTTGGACATTAAATTCCCTCATATTTTCCTAACTCCTAAATTTCATAAAATTCCTGTTAAATTTAGAACTATTACGAATGGTTTTAAAACTTATATTACACTTCCGGGCAAAAAGCTACAAAATATTATTCAATCTACATTTGACAAAATTGATAATTCTATTATTGTTAAGAATAGTATGGACATTATATTAAGTATGTGCAAGGTAAAAAAATTATTTCTATGTATACCTATGATTTTGAAGATTTATTTAATTCCACAGATATAGAAGACATGTTTAAGATTCTTAAAATAGCATATAGCAAATATTTTTTAAATAGGATATTGAAATATGATAAATATATTTCTGTTATTGAATAGTATTAAAAGAAACTTATATTTTCTATAATAACGCTTATTATCAGCAAATTAAAGGTTTACCACAAGGGGAACCAGCTAGCAACAGCTTAGGAAATATCTACTTGCATTTTTATGAAAATGAAAGTATTAGTTATGAATCTTCTTACTTTTTTAGATACATAGATGACTTAATTATATTTAGTAATATAGTAGACTTTGTTCCTAACCTTAATTATTATCCCCACTATTTAAAATTAGTAGAAACTAATTATAATAACGAGTCAGCTAACTTTTTAGACCTTCAATTAAATGTTAAAAATAATTTGCCATTAAGTAATATTTTTGATAGAAGAGACTCATTTGATTTTAAAATTATAAAAATGCCTTTTTGGGGTACTAACCTACACCTATCAATATTTAGAAATATTATCTTAAATTTTATAAAAAGAAACAATGATTTAGTTACTGATAACATTTTGAAACAAAGTAATTTTGTGAATTTTTTGCAATAATTGTTTAGAATACAATTATCCAAGTAAATTTATTTATAAATATATTTCTATTTCTAATTAAATATATTTTTATCTTAGTTCTATATTTTATTTAAAATTCCTTCTATTTAGTTTATTTTAAAAAAATATTTAAAAATTTTTTAAGCGCTTATTTTAATTGCATTTTATCTGTTAGTATATGATCATCCAAGTATATTTACTTTGTAATATATTTCTATTTGATTTTATCTATTCTTAACTTTGTTCATTATCGTATTTAAAACTTCCTTTATTTAGTTTATTTTAAAAAAAATCTTAGTGGTTTGTTTAATTGCAAAATAAATATCCAGGTGGCGCCACGGTTTTTTCCGTCTTGTGTAGTCATTTCAATCTTTTACGTCATTTCGCATTGGGAGCTTATTGTGGAAGGGTGAATTTTCGATTTCCAATAATTATTTTACACTTAAGTTTTCTTTTAATTATTACTATTTTTATTATTGTTATTATTATTATTCCTCTCCTTGAGACATTCATTATTATTCTCTTTTCTTAGCTTCATTTTAATATATTATCAGGTTTTTCTTCCACGTGTTGTATTAGGCTTAACTTTTCAACTTGGTTTTTTTCCCTATTATGTCGGAAATTTCTGCTGTACTGGGAAGGTTGGATCCATAAAGCATTGCTAACCCTAATTCGCTGACCTAATTCAGCGATAGCTTTAGAAATCATGATAGGTCTCCAATTTAGTCCAAAGACTTTTTGTATCTACATTTATTGTGTCTGGTGAATTCCAATTTCTTCCTGCTTTAGTGCTGTAGGTTCTAGTACTTCTTCACTTTTATTTTATATTACTATATATATATATATATATATATATATATATATATACTAGCTGGTATACCCGTTCTTAGCACGAGTGAATTGGAAAATTAAACAATACAGATTGAATGATAAAGAAGTTTTTAATGAGTTAATTTTACTTGAATTGTAAATTAAACAAGAACAAAAAAAACTTTTTGCATATCTCAGATGAACAAAAAAAAACATGTTTGCTAAATCTTAAGTCTGTAGATATAATAGCTGATAATTTTTTTTGTTTGTTTATTTATAACACCCCGTAACTCTATTGTGGGTCGATTTTTGATAACACCTACCTTCTGCTCAGCAAAAGTAACAAATTGTTACAAATTTTGTGTAATAAACGCTTAAAATAGTGTGAATAATTTGTATCTGGATGTGTAATACGTTAATATTACTTTCTGGTGCATTTATTTTATATTAAATAGCTGTTACCCACGACTTCGTCCACTCGGAATTCAACTAAAAAGTGTTTATTCAATTCGCAGAGCATACGAAAACTTAATAATTATGTATTCCATGTAAAGATATTCCTATGCTATAAGTATATTGTCATTCTTCTACTTTGTGAATCGATGTTTCTTTTTTGTTTTATTTTTTCTTTGTTTTTTGTTGAGCAAGGAGAGAGGGACGCATGACCTTTGACACTGTTGATGGTGTAAGGGCTGTAAAATCATTAGGATCAAAGGACAAAACAACAGCAACCTAATCAAACAAAAAGTTTGAACTGCTAGAAATAGTTAAGACAGAAGGCTTGCGAAATAAAATAATCCCTATTGTGAATAAAAATAATCCCTATTTTAATCGGATATTGTTCACTATTTCATTGGTTTTACTTTTATTTTCGCTAAACACTAATTTTGTTTCTAAAATAAAAGTAACCTAAGCTACTCTTTGTAACATTAGCTATCTGCCAGTGAAAGTTCCGTCAAAACTGGTCCAGCCATTTCAGAGTTTAGCCGGCACAAACAGACAGACAGACAGACAAAAATTTTAAAAATTAATTTCTTCATATAGGTACCGTATATACTTTTAAATGCATTTAATAAAAAGCTGTTAGATATAGAAAGAGAGAGATAGGAAGAGTGAAGTAACAGTAGGAATTGAAAAACGTTTTCTTTTCCACGAGCTAAGCATTTTTTTAGTATCCTAGAAATGTTTTATTTTCTTACGTAATTTATTATTACACGGAATAATTCAATGAGTTAAATTAAAAATATGGAGCCACTGTCCTTAATTTTTTGTAATTGTCTATATAATCTCATATATTTAGCAACTGTTTTTCTTCCTTGTCTGACACACACATTGGAAGTTATAAAAATTAAAAAAAAATCTCTGTTAGCTGAATTACCGGAAAATCTGGCGTATAACGCGCCCCTATACTTCCAAGCTTCCTTTTTTAATTTTTAGATATGTTCGCCGTATAACACGCACCCCGTTTTTTACGAAGAAACTTGAAATATACTTGAGCAATGCTCTTATGCTCTTAATTAGTTTACTTCTATAATTACAACTATTTATGTTCATGTCTGTTATGTTATGTCTTTATTTTTAATGCTCTCGTTTTTATACCCGGTGTATAATGCGCATCCGTAAATTTTGATCTTATTTTTTTGTGTTAAAAGTGCGAGTTATTCGCCGAATTTTACGGTATAAATTATTAATATATAAAGGATTTCACACCATAACTGCCCCAAATATGCTTTTTTATATGGATCCTAAGATATTTATCACAAATATTTTTCTACAAACGGTTTTCAAATACAAAATAGAAATCACTTAAGACTTTCTGAAAATTTCTCATTGGCTCATCCGTTGTTTTCTTTTCTCAATTGATGTTTTTGATCTTTATTCCATGTTCTAATTTTAATATACACAGAACGTCACAAAAAAAAATTGTTCAGTCAAGTATAAAAAGCATTCGAAAAAAAACTACATAGTGTAAAGCCAAAGTGAGCATTAAGTCGATCGCGATCGATTGGTGGACCGCCAAGACATTTTGGTGTTACCGCCTTCACTAAGATCTAATAATCAGTCCATCATGCGAAAGTATAGAAATACCGTATTTATTCGAATCTAAGCCGCCATCGATTCTAAGCCAAGCCCCAAATTTTCAACAAGATTTTGTGAAAATTAAAAAATAATCTATAAAATGGTTTATCGATATCCAATTTTACGAAATTAAAATAAATTATATAAAAAAACTAATAAGAAGTGAAGAATTAGTTATTTTATCAGTATCATAAATACATGCATAAAGCTGTAATTGCTGTAAATAACCCATCCACTATTTTTTTCCCCTTCGATTCTAAGCCATGCTCGATTTAAAGAATTAGCATTGGGGAAAAATTGCGGCTTATATATTAGAGTAAATACGGTATTTTAAAAAATATGGAGGAAAATGTCGAATCATTAGAGAAAACTTCGTTGAATAGAAAATGCTCTTCGCTTTTTGGAAATTATTTTACGAAGAAAATAACAAAATGTACTTGGTTCCTGGAAAAAGTTCGCTAAATAGAAAAATTCGTAAAATAGAGGTTCGTAAAATGGAGGTCCGACTATATTGTGTAATGGCCTACCCCCAGGGGACGCTTCCTCGTCATCTATTCTACCTAAATCTGTAGGAGAGAAAGATGGATGACCAAAACTATAACCAAGATAAGTCTAATTTATTGTTATCAAAGATAATATTCCAGAACAAGCAATCTATAAAGGGAACCTTTGGAGAGAGCGCCAGCCTTATGTGATAAGCGTACGAAGCACAAAGAGATTCACTTTAATTAATCCTATCTTAACGATTTTATATAAATTCACTGATTAATTCTAGTAGATAAAATCCGCCTTTAGTCACGCGGCGTAATTCTAATTTTAACCGTATTAACTCAGCTTTCAGCAACTCCGCTTCTTTTCCTTCTAATCTACGATTATTAAACTTGAACTGAATATACACTAGCTAATTTGCATCTCATGTTTTCTTCATGAAAGGAATGGCTGGGAAATAACGTGATTGCTGGCCCAAAGATTCCCCAAGAGGATTATTAGTTGAAAGTCACGTAAAGCCCCGTCACAATAGTATACTTTCTTTTAGCTCATTACACCTACGCTAATAGGTGGACCGCAGCACCTTGACAAAATTAGAAGTAGTCCGTACTTAGGCAAAGTCTGCCCACTCCTGCTGTAAAATTTCAAGGGAAAGGCTCTACCAGATGATTTACTAAAAAACATTTAAAGTAAGAATTGCACTCTTTAAATAAACTGACGAAATGCTGGTAAATTTTTTTAAATGAATTTAAATTAGCGGCCTTACGAATTTCAGATTTAAAAATATAGATATCATTTAAAGATCATTTTGAATGTCTGATTAGAGTTTATTGAGTGTTCAGTAAAAATACTAAATATCAGTGCGAACTGTCCGCAAAATATGGAAACAGGAATATATTCTTCCAACTTTTTTGTTTATGTGCCTGTAGGGAAAAAAACACCGCCTTTGATGGGGAGGTTATGATTATCTATGTGCCACTGGAGAAAATTGCCCCCAAACACCTTTGTTCTTGCACGTCCCCATTAACCAGCAGTGCTAGACCAGGTCCATTACTTCGTACACTTTCAAGAAATCCAACACCAGCAAGGGATCGTCGGCTAAATCCTGCTTGGTGAGCCCTACACATTCGAGGATGTGAGCAGGTGAGGCCGGCTTGGAAGAACAGTTCGTGCACATTTCAAAGCTATTGAATCCTTCGGGAAGTTTCATTGTTTTAAGGTATCCAACTACGTTCGGAACCGTGATTTTGCAAAATTGCATAAATGGATAATTTTCCTGGTGTTTAGTGTTACTTAGATTAAAATACATATATAAAATTATTTTACGGACATTTTGACAAAAAAAAATATTTAAATACAATATTTCGGCAAAAAGTTAACTTAGAATAATTTTTTCCAAATGTTCTCCTTTTGTGAAAAATGTTTCTATTATAGAACAAAAAATTGGCCTGTATATAGCTCAGACGTCTGTACAGAAGCTCAACTAGAATTTTTGAAATATATAACTCAGAAGTGGGTTTATCCGTATTTTTCGACAAGAGAGGGGAACAATTTTAAGAAAAAAAATGCCAATAATTATTTAAATTGGTGGTAACTCTGAAAATAATGTGAATTTTTCAAAACTTCTTGTTGAGCCTCTGTACAGGGTCTGAGCTGTACACAGACAAAATATTATTATAATAGAAGCATTTTTCACAAAAGGAGAACATTTTGTAAAAAGATTATTCTAAGTTATTTTTTTGCCAAAATACTTCATTTAAATATTTTTTTGTCAAAATGTCCTTAAACAATTTTATGCATGTATTCTAACCTGAGTGACACTAAATATCATGAAAATTATCCATTTATGTGCTTTTTTTAAAATCACGGTTCCGAACGTAGTCGGATACCTTAAGAGGACCACTTCGAAAGCGGGCTAGATGTGTTTGATCCTGTCTTTTATATATAAAACCATGAGTCAGAGAGCCTCCAGAACGCGATCACTGATACCAATGGTGCTCTGAGGGGACAAGCCAAGCGGTCTTATTCTGGTGTTTAGTTTTAGAGAAAATCTCCAAAAATTTGAGGGTTGCTGATGGCTCTGGGACCTCACAAGTGTCAGCCTTGGCCAAAGTGTCCGCAATCTCATTTCCCTCTAGATCTACGTTGGCGGGAATCCACTGCAGATGAACCTGATGCGATGTGGAAAGTTGTCCATTGGTATTCTTAGCTCGACGTGCTGGAGGGGCTTGAGTACTCTGACAACCCTGGGAGCTATGCCGGCTGTAGTCTACCGGTAGGGCCTCCCCTGCCGGACACGTCTTATAGGGTAGGAGTCAAACTAAATGGGTACCACCTAGAGCTATGTCGGTCCTCTACCTAACTTTAGGTGCTCTAGTCCAGTGACTAACAGAGGCTGCAACTTTTCACCATCCATGAACAGTATACCTTCTATTGCTAATGCTGCATCGGTCGTCGCGCAGTCTAAAAAGGACCTCTTTCTTGCTTTAGAAAGAGAGCCAGATTCGATAAATAATCTACGGTCTCCATATACCTTTGCAATAAGGTAGTTATTCTGTCGCCCTCCAAAACTGCCATTTATACTGTCAGATTTGAGGAAATATGACCATCTCTAAGAATATCCCAAATTTTCAGGTTCTCCTGGACAGTTTGAGGATATAGGGAAGAAAAATAACCCTTCTGATTCCAGGGAATTGTGATATTTAGGAGAACAACGAGCGGATTTGCTAGCAAAGAATGTAACTTAAATTATTCAACAAACAAATACTTACAACCCCTTTCATTCATCAAAATTTTACATCCAGAATCTTAAGAGACAAATTTGGAAAACATGTTTCATTTTTCACGTTTCTGCAAGAAGTGGGAGCCTTGGCTTAAGCCAAGATATCTTGGATAAACCCCGTGAAAAAGTTATATCGGAATTTAGACTTGGGGTGGGCCATGACTACCCTGCGTATCACCTCCACTGTATTGGTATTTTTGAGGGTGCAAATTGTAAGAAAGACAAGGTCATGGAACGGAACCATTTTTCAGGATGCTCGGCTCTGCGTTGAGACTGGGGTGAAAAGATATTGGAGTGCTAGACATCTGCTGGTGGGACATTTCTTTTGCTTTATTTGTGTGGGATTGTGTTTCTTGTCTTATTGTAAGTGTTTGTCATTTTCTTATGCTATAGGAAATTCAAAAAATCTTACATCAGAATAACAAGAAAATATTAAATTAACCAAGAAAAACCCATTTTTAAACATTTAAACAGAATAATTTGTATTTATAATCGTACTTTTTGTTCAGTTATATTGAATGATAAGTATTCTCCCTCATTAAAAAACGTGTTAACTTTAAAAATATATGAGTCATATAATAATTTACTTCTAAACATAAAAGTTCAGAAGATTTAGTCAGATTTCACATAGATAATGATAACTATTTATTACAATAAGACTTTTAAAGTTTATTGAATAGTGTCCATATGAAATAATCATTACAAACTTTTATTTATAGATAACTCTTTTAAGAAAGTTTCACTAATGCACCAATTTATACACATTAAAAGTAACAAGATATTCTAATCTCTCGAACCAATAAATCAGTTCCGAGAAATATCAATAAATAGCTGTAACAAATTTATGTTCGAAAATAATAAAAAACTAAACTTTACTGTTTGTTTCTTTAATATTTAAAACAATTATTTTCATTCATTCATGTTTGCAAATGACAGATTAAAAAGGTGTCTATGTTTATTTACATTGTATTTAATGACGAAGTTTAAAAAAATATAAGAAAACTTTAATTTTGGGAAAAAAAAGACAAAATAATAATAATAATAATTCAAAAGTTCTAAGTCCTGTCTTTACTTTAAATTCAAGAAATATCGAGATGTAATGGAAGGAGATATTTCAAAAATCAGTCTCATTTTCTTAGTAGGAAAATAGTATGTAAGTAGATTAATTAATATTTCTGCGAATTTATATTGCTTTTCAAGCGTATTGTTTTATAAAATGTTCATCTTCTTCATATAATACTCAACTTTTCTTCCGTATAAGGTGATAAACATAGAAACATTTTTTCGCAATTATATTATTTTATCTGCTTCTAGAAAAATTAAGTTCCTCCACTGAGATATACGATCCACTGGCCATGGAGGATCATATACCGAATGTGTCTGGAATAATAGAGAAGGGGGTAATGTAATGCACTGATGATTCGTTGATGTGACAGTACCAATTATGGATTGTATTACATATATTTCTGAAGGGTAAACATGTGTGAATGATCGCGACTAGTATAGACTTCGTCGTCAGCTAGTAAGTATCGTTAATAGAGTATTGATTAAATTTCGAATTAAATTAGATCGTGCGATTAGTTTGGTAATTGAGCAAATCCGAAACAGATTTTAAAACTCCATTTGAAAGTCTTTATTATTTACAATCAGTTTTAAAAATCACAACATCATTTATTATTTGAAGTTTGTGTCTTATTCTAAAATCTCTTGCAGTAGTTATATTTAAAAGTCAAGCTTGAAATAAATATTTTAAATCAGTTTTATACTGACTAATCATAAATGTATTCGTGTCTGTGATCAAATAATTAAACGAATTCCATAAATTCAAGACGACACAGATTTTCTATGTAGATCTAAATATTTCTTCAGCTATTCTGATCAAAAGTGCATGGTTAAAATGTGTGATCTGTAATCCAATTCTAAAAGTCAAAATACGTATAGATTCTGTTGATGTTTTTTTCTGAGTATGTAACGTCTTCGTGTCATTTTAAAATTAATGTATTATTTATTAAAATAAAAGCCAGATTCAACAAATTGCACTGACTTTATTATGAAATATATATATTTAGTATTGCTTAATAGTAAAAAAAAAAATTATCTTTGAGAGGTAAGCAAATACTTTTGAAGATTGGTAATAATTTCAGTATGCTTTTTTTCCCCTTCTTGTCTTGATATCATTTTATTTGAAGAAAGAACGAGTCACCCACGCTCGCCAATTAACTTTATAGAAGTCAGAATTGGCGACAAATTAAAGCGTCAAACTTTTAATGCGAGTTAAAATGTTAACTGTATATGCAAAAGAGAAAAGCGACTCACACTAATTCAATTACTCATCCCGATATATCCGGAACTATTAGACCAACAGACTTGAAATTTGGTAGGTATGTTCTTTGTATGAAGTAGAGATCCGCTGAGAATGGATTTTGCGTAAATCGAAACCCAAGGGGCGTTTGGGGGGGACTAAGGTACGTTATTAATAATTCGTTCCCTTTTATAGCTATTAGACGCACTGTCTTGAAAATTTGTAAGCCTATTTCTTTCATGGAGTAGAGATTATCTACAAAAAAACGGTTTTGTGAAAATCGCCCCCCCCCCCAAGTGGCGTTGCGGAGGCTTAAAAGGTGTTATAGATTATTATTTCCATTTTTAAAATATTAGACGAAGAGTCTTGAAATTTGGTGAGCAGATTCCTTTGTTGGAGTAGAGACTCAGTACAAAAGAGTTTAGTGAAAATTGGTCCCAAGTGGTGTTGCGAAGACTTAAGGGGCATTATAGATAATTATTTCCCGTTTTAAACTATCAGCCGTATTGTCTTGAAATTTGGTAAACAGATTACTTTCATGGAGTTTCTCTAACAAAGAATTTGGTGAAAATTGACCTTAAAGGGGTTTGCGAGGGGTCAAGGGTAGATTTTGAAATAAATTCCCGGTTTTGTATTGTTAGACTAACATGCTTAAAATCGGTTAACCATGTATGTGTGTGTGTGTGTTTTAATGGAGATGTATTTAGAGCGAATTTTGCAAAAATTGACTTCTGGGGAGGGCGGGGAGATTACAGGGGCGTATTGACAAAAAAAAATCTCGTTTTCAAACTACTTGGACCATAATAATGAAATTTTGGTTGGCATGTTTCATCCACTAAGAACGTTTCTTTTGGAAATCAATTCTCAACGGAGTTACGGGGTGTGTTGATAATACGAATTCGGTCTTTGCTGTATAAGATTTAGACTTGAAATTTGACACGCATGTTTATTTTATTGAGTAGAGATCCACTGAAAATTGGTTTTGAGGAAATTCACTTGGTTATTAGATTACGAGAGAACAAAAACCCCTTCTACTTTAATTTGCGAGATTATTAAAAAAATATTACCGTAAAATCCAGCGTATAACGCGCACTTTGAACATAAAAAATAAGATCGAAACTTAAGGGTGCGTGTTATACGCCGGGTATAAAAACGATAGCTTTAAAAGTAACAAAAGAGATGAGCATAAAAAAATCGCTTGTACATGTATCGAAAATACTGTTTTTTTTTTGTAAAGAAATGACTTGCCTTATTAGCTATAAGAGTTCCAGTTCTAGGAGTATACTATTTTTTCAAAAGTCTGGAATAATACCTCAAATAAATGACCAAAACATAAAAGCAATGTATACTAATATTTGAGAATTTTCCGTTAAAAATGGGGGTGAGCGTTATATGGCGAATATACCTAAAAATTAAAAAAAAATCAGCTTGAAAGTATAGGTGTGCGCTATACGCCGGGTTTTACGGTAATTAGAGAAGTTCTGTCCTTTTTATATCAAGAGGCAAGAGATTTCAGGTATAAGTGTATTTTTCAATGCAATCTAATTCTTAATGCTAGTATTTGGGTATCAATAATTTTATAGATGTATAAACAGTATATATTTATACATCATGAAATACCCAGCGAAGTGGGTGGGTAACGGCTAGTAAACGTATAAAAGATTGATCTAATGTGTTGTGATCTGTCTCTAAGGCTCATAAACTTTCAATACTTGCGACCCAATATTCAATCCTAATTTTCATCGCGCCCCCCTTCCGCACAAACAATGTATTAAATTCAATAATACTATACTATGACATTAAAGCTACAATAAAACTTTTACTTCTTAAGTGTCGCCGGTGTATATAAATGCCACACTCAGCCAGTAAGTAAATTGTACTGTACGTATATATACGTCTTTCTGAAATACGATCTTTTCTGTTCACTGCTATCCATAAGTTTATTCTGAAGGCTTTGGAATGCAATAAAATGACATTGATAGTACGTGCGAAGGATTTACTTATTTCAGAGTATTTGCTTATTCTCAGAGTATTGCTATTTCCCAGTACTAAACATGCGCTTGCATACGTGCAAAATGGTGGCATTGGGGAGTGAATCGCTAAACAATCAGCAATTAAGTGTTTAATTATAAACCGTACAAATTATCAAGATAAGTGTTCATTTTTGTATATAATTTTACGTATATATATGACGAGCCCATGGAGTCACTAGTAATAATTAAACTTGTTCTCTTAAGTTAGAATTGCTAAATTAATTATAAAATACATTGTGTAGTACTGATACATTTAGAAGAGTGCATTATATCAGTGTAAATGTTGTTTTTGTTTTTTATTATGGCAGAATGTAAATTTTGTTTGTTTACTTTCAATAATAATTTTTTAAAATAATCTTTTGCTTTTGACTTTTCAATATGCTCGCACCCCCCTCTTAGGGTTATCACGGCCCCTTAGGGGGGCGCGCCCCACAGTTTGAGAATCACTGGTCAAAGGATTGCAAGTTCCATATACAAAATAAGATAATAAAAGAATCGTGTTCACATTGATGAATAACATAACTTACAAAGTTATTCCTCATTTAATAGCTCAAATCATAAAAATAATAACTTTATTATGCTTTAAAATGTATTCATATTGTGTAAAAACATTTCTTATTTGTATATTTGCATAACTCTCATGTATCTCATGCATATCAGAGAAAATTTTGCTTATCCGTGTCTTTTCTTCCCCTCCCCCCAATACCCTGCATACGCATGCTTATGTGAAAAACGGTTGTACTGGGGAGCAAACCGCGTAACTTTTAATCGGTAGTTAAGGGACTAAAATAACTTTCGTGTATTAAGTTATAAAGTAGAAATTAATCAAAAGATCATTTTTCAATATAAAAATATTGTTTGCTGCCATTATCTTAAAGATGTAGATTCTCCTTACAATTTTCCATTTTCCATTTTGTATAGGGTGTTGGACTATTATTTTTTTGTTACTATTTATTCATAAATTAAATTTAATTATTCCAATAAAATAGTATAGTAAAAGAAATCACATTCTCTAAATTCAGGCCATCCCAGGTGGGATTTGAACCCACGACCATTGGATTAGAAGTTCAACGCGCTATCCATTGCACGAAAAGGGACACAATGAGCGATTTTCCTTTTTATATATGATGGACTGTTATTTGTAATTAATTCATTAATTTAATTTAATGAATTAATTAAATTTTGAAAAAAAAACTATTTTAACATTAAATGTCATCTATCGCAAGTTTAAAAAATATATTTGAACTTGAGTGGATGAATAAAAATGTATTTTATTAACGACTGAAAATCTGAACAAGATTTATATATATATATATATATATATATATGGGGAATGAGGACTGATAGTAGGAATTGAAAAAAACCTGCTTCAGTGGTTAAAACCATTTTGTTTATTTTTTGCTTTGTGTGCTTATGTGTTTATTGTTTGTGTATACAGGAGTTGCTGGAATAATTGAATATTTTGTTTCAATGATTGTTTGTTTAATGAAACAATTTATTTTTAAAAAGGAAATAAGTATTTGTAAGTAATGAAATTTTAAGATCGCCATTGAATATTTATACTTTCATCACAAACAGAGTAATCTAAATATACGTGTAGAAACAAAAATACATTTAATGATTTTTATTTTGTGGGGCCATTACGCGGAGGAATTATTACATAGATTTATAATAAACTTATAAAAAAAAGACTTCTTTGGCAAATAAAAACTTCCATTAATTTTTTATTCTAACAGTTTTCTTATTAAACTTTACTTTGTTAAATTTAAGAAGACAAGGTTAACAAAAATTGCATTTAAACAAAACAAAAATTAAACAAAATTAACTATTAAAAACAAAATTTTTAAGCATACATTTTTAATTTAATAATTTTTCTAATTTTTTCAGTTGTTTCCTATGTATTTGTGTGATGTAAAACAGATTTTATGCTCAAAATTTCATAAAAAGCTAACCATTTATTTTTTTAAGGGAAAAACTTGAAAATTATTAAGTGATTTTAAAATACTACTCCTCCTACAAAAATTAAAGCACATACATAAAATATAATTTACAAGTACGTTAAACTATGTATAACAAAAGTTGGTGTGGGGTTTGTGATAACATGATTGGTATTCGTGCAATACTTCTTTTTATGAATGCTTAATGAAAATTCCTTAAAAAATGTGAACATTCTAAATTCAATACTTTTTTTTTTGAAAAAAAGCATTACCTTGGTTAAAAAATGCATACCAACTTTTGTTACATGTACTATTAGCAACAAGTGAAATAATTTCCAAGTATTAAGCACAACAGAAAAAGAGCCTTAGCATTTTTAATGAAGACAAACTAGTTATTTTATCTTTCTGAGACAAGTCAGTTTTAAGTTTTGATTTTCCATTGAAACGTGAATAAAAACAAAAGTAAAACTTATCACAATTATGTGTTTTTTTAACTTAGAGCTTTCAAATTTTGTGAGTTTGCAGAAAAGTATGTAAAAATTAATTTAAACTAGAAAAATTACATTTGATTTTTATACTGATTTTTGTCATTTGAATCGTACTGTGTCCCCTTAAAATAGATTTACATTACTTAAGCTCAGATAACAAAATATAAGTGAAATTATCAGTTTCTTATTTATCAATATTACTAGAGCTTTATATAACATATCCTATTTACAAAATGTATGAAAGGTTTCGAGAAAATATTTATTCATGCAATCAAACAGATATTATCCAATTTGCTACATTGTTATGCCCATATTCAAAGTTTAAGCATAATTTCGTAAAATACTAAAATATCTCAGTATATCAAAAGGAAAATATTAAAAACATATGTGGAAAATCAGGAAATGGAAAGAAATGGTTTGGACGAATCTCATGTCCAAATTTCTTAACTATTTGTATATTTTGAAACTTTTAATGCATGAATTTTATGAAAAACGCATATGTTATTTATCAATTGGAAATAAATTAATTTCTGACAAATTCCTATACGTCTTTTTCCACCTTTTAAGTCTCAGTGAATTTTTCAATACTAATAAATAAACGAAGTAAGCAAAGCTTAGTGGTGCAAGAGCCCATAAGGCCTCGGACAGGGGTGTCGAACCTTTTTGGATCCACGTGCCATTTTTTCTAAAAAAGTGTTTAATGGGGTATAGACGTGCCGTCAAATACTTTTGACTTTATTTTTGGGAAAATAATAAAATTAAATACTAACCACACAAAACTTTTTATTTACGATTAAAAAATACATTTTGCACTGTATAGCAGTAAATGTTTTGGATATAAGTGTATTTCAAATTAAAGTAACATTAGTGTGACTTCTGTTGTTGCCGATCAGATGACAAATAACTTACATTAGGATTGTAAAATGTTACTTTTAGCAGAACACATGCTGAATTAGAGTCATCTGCCAAATGGTTTTCTAAATGAGTCTTAAATGTTATTCATCTCTGAGAACAATGATTCTCGGGCATAGGTAGATTAAAACACGGTTAAAAAAGCATGAGCCAGCTTCTTCAAACAGTTAAATGTATCCGGAATCGAATTCCATGTTTCCAAAATTTCGTTACTGACATTTTTACTTATATTGCTTGTTAATTTTCTGTTTCAATCAATTCCAACATTTTTCTTGTTTTAAAAAATTTTTAAATTCATATTGAACTGGACTGGAAATCAAGCACAGTTGCATTTAAAAATTCTTCAATTTCTTCCAATCGAATTGGGACAAGTTCAGTTTATCAAATGAAGTCACATCAGGGTACATAATAATTATGGAAATAAGTTCTTGAATATCTTTTTCTTCGTCTGATTTTTTCAAGTTCGGGAAGTACCAGTAGTTTCTTGTAATAATATCGTTTCTGAAAATATGCAATTTAGTGTCAAAAGCATTGAGATCCCTTTTGAAGAGAATATTATTTATTTATGTCTTGAGGCTTTACATTCAATTCTTTGAAATGTTGGCATATGTCTGTAAAAACGCGACTGATCACTCGCGTTTATTCGTAATACTTCATAGTGAACTTTATTATTTTGAACTAAAATGCTAACCATTTTGTTTGCAGACGTGCCCAAGTAGTGTCGCGTGCCATCAATGGCATGTGGGTCATTGGTTCGCCATCCCTGGACTAGGACTTGCTTCGCCCACCTCAGTTTTCATGATCTTGATCACTGAGGTGTATAGGAAGATATTCCAATCAGGTGGTCAGTCTGACGTGAAGCCCCCAGAGTTTAGTTCCCGAGAACAAGCTTGGTACTTATTTATCTACTCATTGAAGGGATGAAAAGGCTGAGACTGCCTTGCTCGGCCAAGGGTTTGAACGTCAGACCTGTGGCAAGGAAGCGTGATACGCAGCCACTCATCCTCTGAGCTATCAAAAAGAGAGCTTGATAAAAATAAATTTTTGTGCACTTTTTCGAAAAATGTACTTCTGGAATATTTCAATAATAATAATAGAAAAAGCGACATAAGGCAAAATGAGCTTCTTGTATTTGATAAAGTATACATTGAAAAAATATATACATTAAAATTTATATAATTTAGAACTTTCCTCAATTCAAGAAATTTTCTAAGTATTTACCTCACCCATGGGTTTTTATATTTTAATTGTATTACGCGGGTTTTTATAATTTATTGGATTTCCAATGATTAAAGTTAATCATTGAAAAACTGTAGAAATTGAAAGACTGAAATGAAAAAGAAAAGCATGCAATTACAATCGGACCTCTATATAACTAAGTCGCTAAATATCGAAGAAAAGTTCGTTCTATGGAAAATTCGTTATATAGAAGTTCATCTTTCAATTTTCTTTATAAACCACATAAAACAAATTTTAAATTTATGAACACTATATATTAAAAAGATAATTATCCACACCTTTTTTTGTAAATTAATATACATTTATTTTATATATTTTACCTATTAAAAAGGAAAGAAAACCCGCATGAAAAGTTTCTTGACGTCTTTATCCACCACCTGAAGAATTAAATTATTTTTCTTTGATGCTCAAGCACTGATGTTTTGACATTTTTAAGCTAGAAGAAACGAGGTTACTAGTACAACTGATCAACACTACAAATGAATACAGACTAGTTCATGGATACGAGACAACTCCACTGTGAGTGAAAGAGGATATCGAAGATGTTTCTAGTGAACTGGAAATGAGGGTTAAAGGTTGCACTTTTTGGATGAAATGACCGGAATTCTATTGCTCTCGGTTAGTTAGACACCTACTAAAACCAGCTCAAGATTTATGACCACCATAAAATGTGTTAAAAGAGAATAACTTGAAATGTCCAGAAATGCTTTTTTAAGTAGAGAGAAAAGAAATCGAATAACAAGAGGAAAAGTTCGTAATATGGAAATGCACTTCGCTATCGTGAGGTTATTTTACAAAGAAATTCGTAAAATGTTCTTGGTTCCAGGAAAAACGTTCGCTGTATAGAAAAATTCGCAATATAGAGGTTCATAATATGAAGGTTCAAATGTAGTACGAAAATGAGAGAGGGGCATTGGAACTTCTTCAAGTAAATTGATGTGAATGTGTATTTAGTATGTTTCACTGTTTCATAAGTATTGATTTTGGGTGAAATAAATGGTTTAAAAAATGAACATATACTGGTATGCTAGAAATTAGATGACAATAGACAGGTGTCTAGTGTCATAAATGTCTCATAGTGAGTAGTTTTTGAACTGGGAAAATAGTATAAAATCAATAGAAGTATTCATAGACAAACTGTAATAGATCGACTGAATGAAGCAGTGGTTAGACAAGGCCAATTTCTGCTCATTAATTTGTAACGTAACTCAACAACGTGTGTCATACAACTGTCAGGGAAGCTTGATGCAATTACGAGAACAATGATTTCCATGCAAACAGTTTACAAAAGAGAAAGCGAGAGTGGCGTGTAGACTTTCATGTTGTCTGAATACCATTGATTGGAGAGTAAAAGAGAATCGGTTTACAATGGAGTTGAGGATATGGAACAGTCAATAAAGCACTGCCATGTACTCCGATAAATCACAATTCAGTTTATCTCGAGTCATTTACATTATCCGATCAGTATCTCTCTCTCTCATGGGAGTGGCTTTTTCATGTGGGCTGGTAGAGTATCTATAGGTTACATGGAATTTCAGGCTACTGGGGTGAAACTGTTATTGGAACATTAGGGTCATTAACCCTTTAAGCCCGGGGAGGGGGGAATACGTCGATCGCGATCGACTGGTAGACTACCAAGCCAATTTGAGGTGACCGCCTGAAGATTAGCAGTTGGTAATTATATTCGGAAATATTCAAGATTGGCTGACAGTACGCAGACTAAGTCTTCTAGACTACAGGTATCTTTACGAGAACTAATTTTAGATGAAAATGTTTTATTTTTTTAATATATTTTGAATTGTTTGATTATAAATGCATCATTAGATCTTATTATATGTGTGGCTATTATTATTACGTCTGTATAATAAATATTGTTGATCGTTTGCTTACCTCACCACTCCTACGACACTGGGAAGTAGGCGCCCACGTGAATTTTTCAAAGGGGGCGCGGCGTGGTGGTCTAGGGTCGAATGTCTACCATTCTTATATCCTACCCCAATACGCAGCCGAACATTTTCTTATTTTCATTTTGTAGATGGTCAGGAACAAAGAACTCAGTAAAAAAATAATTATTGAGTAAATAATTAGCATTAATAAATAAAAAAATTATTAATAACAAATAATTAAATTTTACGTACTATATAAATGGGATTATAATCGATTGGGGGAAAAATTATGAGCTATAGGGGAGGGTCTGGACCCGTGAAGACCCCTTTGTGTGTGCCACTGATGGAAGGTGGACTGCCAAGGTGAACCGCAACACCTTGAAAAAATTAAAAGTAGCCCGTACCCTGTAAAAGTCTGCCAACCCCTGCTTTAAGAGGTCATTTTTTTAAACCCAAAATGCTTTTAAAAAAAGGACATATTTTTTAATTGTCTGTAACTAAACACCATGCTAATCCCAGCCTTAAACACAAAAAAATGTCGGACGAAATGCATTTTAGTACAATACATAAACTATATCTCCCTTTCAAAATACTAGCACTAAATAATATACCTCAAGAATTAAAAATAAGAGCAAATCAAAGAAAGAAAGAAAATATCAATGTGCCCTTGCAACATTCGGGCAAATCGTTCACTCTTAAAGGGTTAATAGATATAATATTATAAAACCTCGCTCTCATATTTTTCTAGTTGCAACGGACAAAGAGTTCTTATTTATGTATTAATCCTTCACATTATATTCTTAAATATTACAATAACATAAAAATAAAAATAGCAAGTTCATAATATAAACTTAACTTGTATTTTGTATATTTGAGACACTTTGACGAAAAGTTTCATCTCTTAAACCACCAAAGAAACATTGCGGATCTCAATTCTATTCTGCTGCAGGAATAGTAGAATCGGTCATGAAAATTGATCCATACTTAAATTCGTAAAATGTTACATCATATCGATACTTGTAGTGTGTCAAGAGGTAATAAGAAATAGTTTTTACACTCCTTAATAACCAACTTAAGAATTGTTTTTCTTTTCTAGTGGTTCTTTTCTAGACCAATTTTTTTTCAGTTCCTACACTACTAGCTCACACTCTATTTATTTATCTTCGTGGAATTTTCAATCGTTAATAAAATGCATTTTAAAGCGCTCAATTGAGCTGAAATTTTATATACATGATTATTTTGGAGGGCAATAAAATTATTTAATTATAAATAACAAAAATTAATTGATTAAAACTAATTATTTAAAAAATTACAAATAAAGCCACGTTGGCATCATTTTTGGTGACTTAGCGCCCCTTCTGGCTACTTGTGTGTCAACACTTGAAAAGGTTTTTTTCTCACGCTTTAAAGCATTCAGTCGAACTGAAATTTTATAGACACGATTGTTTTGGATGACAATACGATACTTTAATGATAAAAAATAAAATTAATTACCACTTAATGTTGCGATTCTGTCCTATGTATATACATATTTATATTAATTGTAACTATTTAAAAAAAGTAGCTAAAATAAAATTTTCTTTGTTGATCTAAGTAGGAATTGACTTAATTTTTTTTTTATATTACTTGTTTCTCTCTTTGTGACATTTGTATAAAACAAGCCATAAATTTATTTTTATGAGATCTTCAATTAGTGCTTTATTTGTAATATTATTTTTACTGAGTGTATATAGAAATTTTACTCAATTCTGTATTATAATTACATACAGAAACAGTTATTATTTACTTTCGAATAAAGTGCCACTGACTTTGCAACTTCAAACTTAAAATAAGTAATTAATTAGCTCATCATCATTTTGAAAGATAGCATTGCATATATTGAAAAACTGTGACTAATTTTAATCTAATTATGTAGCGTATTTACCAACATGAGACAAAAAGTTCAAACTGAGAAAATAAAGTCCACATTAATAAGTATCCATACTCTTAAAAAGTTATAAGCAATTCTATTGAAATAGTTAAAATGAAGTATTGTTAATTATGAACATACAAAAGTAATATTTAACATGAGACAAAAAGTTCAACCTGAGAAAATAAAGTCCACATTAATAAGTATCCATACTCTTAAAAAGTTATAAGCAGTTCTATTGAAATAGTTAAAATGAAGCATTGTTAATTATGAACATACAAAAGTAATATTTAATGAAGCTTAAAAAAATATTTATTTTGAAAAAAAAAATGTTTTAACCCAACGTCTGAGAAAAGTATTCTTTGTTTGAGTTTTGAACTCATCGAAGTGCGTTCTTGTAAAGCTCCTAGAAACTTCTTTTTCATCAAAAATATAAAACATATGTTTTTAAAAAATGGTGAAGCTCCTTAGTTAAAAGATTAAAATATAAATTGTTCAAGCATAATTTAATATTCACATTCTCTTAAGTGTTACAGCCATCTTGGCCGTATAATTATTTTAAAAGGTTACTCACTTCTCTTGCTATATTTTCATACAGAAATCTCTTCTGTTTTGTTGTGAAGACAGCCTTATTTTAATAAAAATGAAATCCATGTGGCAATGACAACCAAAAACAAAGACTGTGCTCACCTTTTTTTGTTTTGTTTCTCTGGAATGTATCCAAGAGGCTAGAACTAAGTTTTATTTCAAAACATATCTAGCTTGATTGCTCATTACAGTTTGTGAAGTGTCTGCAATTTATAAAATGAATGTGGAAGATAGTTGCTGGCATAATTAAGCGAATAAATGTAATTATAATAAATTATTCGGATTTTTGCTTTGTGTCTACAAACATTCATGTTAGTAGGAAGTTTACAGCTTGCATATTACAACAAGAGCGAGACCTTAACGAAGAGACCTTGTTATCATGTACTAATACAAACATTGTTACAACAGCGGAGACCAAATAATGGAAGTTGCTAACATGCATGTAAATAGGAATTCTAAATGTCAAGCAGAGTAATTATAAAGAATCGGTTGACTATATTTATTT
>BMAV01013521.1:0-38215 GCA_019973955.1 Trichonephila inaurata madagascariensis | reverse complement strand
GTATCCCCATGCTGCGAAGGCACTATACATTTATAAATATTCATGCCTTCTCCAGGATTCGAACCCAGTCCCTACGGCACCGCAGTCGGCATCACTAACCGCTACCCAGATGGACGGTATATCCAAATTTAGGGTGGATAATTAAAAATTCTTCTTTTAAATATTTATATAGAGCTCAGGATTCACAATACCATCAAAAAAATATCAAATTACCCAATCCTGAAGTTGATTTACACATCTACTTCCATGCTGAGACATAGAGGTGGATATATTCTTGTTCTCCGTAAATTCTTGGGATTAAGTTCTCCATTTTTTCATTTCAAACAATTAAACACCCGTCGGGACCAAAAAGGTTGAATTGTCAATGCCTCCCCCTAATTTGATGCCAATATTAAAGTTTCTGATATTTAATTCCAAACCTGATAATTAGTTGTAATAGTGAAGCATGGAGGAGGAATTTTCCAGCGTGGAGGCTTAAATCGTTTTCAGGATTCGGTATAGTGAATCATGTGCTCCATTTAAATATTTTAAAAGGACAATTTTGAATTATTCGTTCAAAAAATTTGGATATTAAAAACGACTTCATTTTTTAACGATAATGGCACTAAGTGCACTGCTCTCAAAGCACGCTGGTGTCCATATAGACGTACTCAAATTCTAAAATCCCTTCCTAAATCATATGATTTAATCCTAGTATGACATATTTGGTGAGATTTTGATTATAAGAAAAGAAAACATGATACATAAAAACCAAATATGAAGTAAAACAATAATAGCGGAAGAAACGAGAAACATCGATGCAGAAATTACAAACGCTGATGAAATCTATACCAAGACGTTTAAAAGTTGTTATCGATGGTAAAATATATCTCACTAAGTAGTAAACTAAGAGACAAATACAATATTTAAAGCTATGTTGAGAATTATTTTAAGTGTACTAAGCTTTTCATGGCGTAATTTTTGGTAGCTTTTAGGTTATTAATTTTTCAAAATAATATTTAATCTATGTTTTAAAAATTTATTATGTTATTCCCTTATGAGCAAGTTGCAGATACCATAAAAAATTACTATTCCGAAATATTAATTTTTATTAATCGAAAACTTTACATTTCAATGGAAATTGCAAGTGTACGAACACTTTTGTTGTCTATTGTATATTTTGTTTATCTCGGTGAAAACCTGTAAAGAGCAAATGATAGTTTTTTCATATCATGTAAAATTTAAATGTTCATAAATTTATATCTTAAAATCATTTGCAGAATTTAAATCGGGTATTTTGTCCGTGTTTGATCAAATCTTTAAAAAAGAATAATTTATAATCTAAATTACAAGTGTAATATTTAAATTGACACAGTTTACTTAGTGCAAAATAAAATGATGATAAAACGATTTTAAACTTTATCTATAGGGTTAAATAGTACATAATTCATGAAGCAACTTCTTCAAATTATCTAGTGAGTGAGTGAATATTAATGTCACACTATTCAGCTACACGAAGGCTTTTGGCGACGGACCTGGTACTTTAGAACCATGGTCAAGTGACGAGGACGACAAATGAACTGGCACCCACCTCTCCTGACTTCCACACCACACCAATTCAAACGCTCAGAAAAATTTAATAAGGAAATCTTATTTTTTTTCGTGTGAATTCTTCTCAATTTAAAACATTTTCTTTTACTGCAATGTGCTTATCTGTTTTGAATATAACATCATAACTGTGGGAAGGTACTACTAATTTATACTCTAGAAACTTTTATGCAGCGAACGTGGTAGAAAATGAAAAATATTTTGTGAATATCAGTAGGTGGCTATTAAAAAGTTCTTTGTTACATATTTTAATTTCAAAATAAACATCTAAGCTTCAAAATATCAAACAAGCCATTCAACTTTTTTTAAAGAGCTTTCCTTTGAAATCACTTTCGTTCTTACATGATATACCATTTGAAGTTTTCCTAAGAACTCTAAGAATCAGTCATTTCTCCAAATGTGTAATACATTCGCAAATTATGTACTTAATTTAATATCCTTATCAATATTATATAGCATGTTTATTATAATGAAATAAGTTGATATTACAATGCATTAATTTATTAAATTTTACAGAGAAAAGACAAATTACTTTCTAGTATTATCTCTCCAAATAATTTCCAAATCCGTTATTCCATAGAATAATTAGGTATTTCATGAAACAACTGAACAAGTCAGTTAAAGTATATAAAATTATTGAAATCTACGATTTAATTAGGTATTCTATAGAATAACGATTACTTTCTCGCTGATATATGAAATACGGCCCCTCGAAAGCCCTTTGAACAGGTTCAAGATGTTTTTAGTCAGACATGAACCGTTCATAGTTTCTTTGCAATGACGTGTACCTATAATTTTGTTGCTTTTGAACATAGAATTTACACGGTGTATTTATATTAGCGTTTTACATTTTGGATTATTAACACAAATATTTTTGCAACCTGTTTTCAAATAATGACTTCTGCAGGAACAGGAGATTAACATTTAAATAAGAAAGATTCCATGCGAATGATTTGAATCTTTACTAAATGAGCATGGGGCAAAGGAAAAAGGAGCTGCACTTACATATGAAAAAATATTAACTTTGATAATAGAAGTTTATTTCTAATGGGCTGCGCGGATAGGTGTTTAACCATTACAGACCTAGTACATTACCCAGAAACTGGTATCTCTTTTTAGTGCGGCACCCTATAGGCGGATACCAATCGCAGCAGGTAATTTTGACGCCTAGTTTCCACCCAAGAGGAAGGCATCTGAGCTCTGACGATGCAAACCGGTACTAGGATTTAATTTTGCCGAGAGCACCCAAGCTGGACAGACCTTCTAGGGATCTTTAACATGCCGTATAATCATACGACATGGCCGATGAAAATCCACCGACATGGGCCGGGGTCAAATCCGCAACCTTGGGTGTAGAAGGCCAGCGACAAACCAACCACGCCACCCAGTCGGCCTGACAGTAGCAGTAAAAGGTGCTAAAGCAGCACACAAAAAAATTCCTCGTGACTATTGGTTACTTCATCACTATGATATCTTTGAAGCCCAAGGAGTAGGAAAGTTCATTGTTCCCGTAACAAATGCAAACATATTCTTTTAAGTCAGCAATAGGAGCAATAATAAATATCATCTGCATTTCCTTGTGATTTGTCAATTAATCATCCGCAATAGTAATAAAATGTATTTTCTGTCTGGTTTAGCTATTTATGATCAATCAATTCATAAAATAACTTTGAAATTGTTTATTTTTCATGCGTTAACGATCTATCATTAGTTATTTCATGGAATATATAACTAGGTAAAACATAAAATTTTTTTCACCTATTTGTATAAGGGTTAGCAAGAAATAAGTTGCCCAATCCCGAGAGCTCTAGAATCCCACTTATTGGTCCAAATGACATGAAAAATTTGAACTACAGATAATTCAAATGATGTGCTTGATTATTATTAAATAAAAAAAATGGTGCGTGTGGAACGCCACGCGATAGAAGTAAACTTCTTTGGCGACGTTAGCCGTAAATGCAAGAATGCATTTTATATTAAACTGCTGGGGGAACTTATTTTAATCAAATTAAATTCGAGCTTTATTTATTGTATGAAAATAATATTTTTATTCAATTTTCTACATCATCATTTTCCAAGAAAGAAACAATAGATTTGTTGTAACTAAAGTAGGATATGAAAATCCTCGATTGTAGTCGAACAAGTAAATGTGAAAAAAACTGCAGCAATCGCGGTTCCGTATCTTGTTGTTCCTTCTCTACCATCAATATTTATTGTCAAATTCAGTGTCCGTTTCAAGAATTCAATGAGTGGCTTTGCTTCTTCTGAAGCAAAATTAACATTAAAGTCTCCAGTTAAGATAATCGGTTTTTTATGATAATCAGATCTAATGATTTCTGTTTTTTTTTTTTTTTTTTTTTTTTTTTTTTTGTCACTTTTTAGAACGGACTTGCTGCTAGTTTTTCTTTTCCTTTCTTTTTCTTTCTAGAAACTCTTGTTCTCTGTGTGCATTTTATTTAGGCATTCTGACTAGAAATAATGATAATTCGACGCAAATAAAAATTAAAAATATAAATTAACCGCCGAACACATCGCTATATAGCCAGCAATCTAAGGAAATATATCAAAAAGGCACGGTATTGCTGCGAGGGCTATATTGTCTACACCGAAATGCACACACTGCAACTCATAGAACCTTTGATAGATGTTAGGGTCTGAGGGAAAAGGACCCCCAATCGGAAGGTGGGCAATCATCCAACTTTTTCACGGATATAACGCAAGTCGCGTTGGTGTTCCAGCTTCCCCCTTTTACTGTCGCTCGCTATCTCTTCACCATTGCGACGATTCAAGGAACCGGGGGGGGGCGGCTGTTCGCCTTTTCACCCTAACGCAAAACGGCAGATTTCTCATTCCTGCTCGAGCCCAAAGAAGTTTCACTTAAAAATAGTACAAACTCCCAACGGTAGGTGGCTCTGTAATACACATAGCCATATTTAATATGTCTTAAAAATATGCATTAAAAATATAAAACAACATTAAAAAAACTGCTTATTATGATACCCTTCATGTTTAACAATATGCCGTAATTGCAGGATGATAACTTCAACAGTTGACTGGAGAAAATCCACCAGAATATCTAAAACATGGCGCCGAATTCTGTCCTTCTTATCAGAAAGAGCTTAATGGCCTTTGACGGTATATGTTGTCCTTTAGATAACCCCACAACCAAAAGTCACCGGGGGTCATATCCTTTGAATGAGGAGGCCATGTTGTTGATAAATAACAGCTGATCACCCTTGCACTGTGAAATACTACTTTAGTAAATCTTTTATACCACGATCAATGTGCGGAGGGGTGCCAACCTACATGAAAGATGTATCCTGAAGGCATATCCCCTTTGTTGAAGTTCTGGGATTACAAAATCTCTCAGTATATCATGGTACCGTTTTCCTATGACGGAACACGTTTGGATTCCATTCGGTTTTATCTCTTCAAAACAAATCAGATCCAATAAAAAATGTAGCTGTGAAACCCCACCATAAGGTCACTTTTTTAGGATGCATGGTTTTTTTCCTGGATCGCGTGAGGATTTTCCGCTGTCCAAAACTGACAATTGTGGGTGTTAACTTGGCCATCCAGGTAAAAGTAGACTTCGTCACTTCACAGAAAGTTCCATGGCCAAGTGACGTCAACCACCATTTTAGCAAGGAACTGAAGTGCAAAACTTTTACAAACCTCTGGGTCCCCGTCCTTCAATTGATGCACAGTCTTGATTTTGTAGGGATAAAAATACGAAATCCACCGTAAGATTTTTCGCACAGTGAAATACGGCACATCCAATACATGGGATACAACTGGCACACTCACACTACCAACCGGAGACTGACTAATGACTTCAACGACCACAGTCGCCACATTTTCAATGATAGAAGATGGGATGTGTTCTCTACCTGAAAGAATGCCAAGTTGTCCATTTGTTTCAAATTTCTGTATCATCTCGCGTAGGGTATATGGAGACATGGACCTCTTCGTATTCGCTTCATATGGTGGAATTCATTCCCAGCTGCAACTGAGTTCTGCTGATTCTGGTAGAACAATTTTACCAATAGTGCTTTTTCTTTCAACCATGCTGAGGCCGCGGTAGCCGAGTGGTATAGGTATCGGACCGTGGCTTGCCTTGTCACGAGTTCGAGCCCAGTACCACTAAATACCCGCCGTGTAGGGCAGCGATGCACGTTAAATCTATCGAGAGCTGAAACGTCCTCCCGTTGGTGTGGTGTGGTAGTTAGAAGAGGGGGTGCCGGCTCAGGTGTTGTCCACGTCACTTGACCATGATTCAAAATTACGTGGTCCGTCGCCAAAAGCCCTCGTGTAGCTGAAGAGTGCGACGTTAATATTCAATCAATCAAACAATTCGACCATGCCGAGAAGCAATACTTCTCCAGTAGAATTAACATTTTCTTAATCCAAAGAATAATTCTAATACGCATGCGCTGAAACACGAATGCCGTTTATGATTTTGAATATATGCAAATATCATTTGTATTAAAGCGTCACCTATCGGTGGAATTTTGTAATGAAATGTTTTATTTAATAAATATCAAGTGCATCATTTGAATTATCTGTAGTTAAAAGTTTAGCTCATTTGGACCAATAGGATGAATTCTAAAGCCCTCTGAAGTGAGCAACACATGTCTTTTGCTAACCTTGTACTTTAAATGACTTATCTAGTTATTTCATGAAGTACCTATAGTTATTCTATGAAATAACTGAACTATACATTTTAATGGTAATATATATATTTCATAAAATTTATGTAATTTTATGTAATTTTATATACAAATTTCGATAGCAAGATTTATTATGGAAATAAAATAATACCATATAAAAGGACTTCATTAAGCATCAGAACTAATTCTTTCTCATAGTTGTTTCCTTATTTTTAACACTATATCAAAACGTTCTGATCCAAAAAGAATATTGGTTTCTCACCCTCAGAAAGGAACTCATCCTTTTTCTCAAAGAATAGTTATCATTCGACCGCAGCTTGTCAACTATCCACATCTTATTTGCAACAAAATAAAAGAAAAAATGCGTCTCCATGATCACTAAAACGATTCACTGATTATGAAAGACTATGGAACTGAATAATGCATGTAGACATTGTCTACTATCTCGGCAATTCATTTTTGAGGTAGGTTGGCAAATAATATCTTTCTTGATAAATACGAGTATTTATGTAGGTATTTAAGTTCTTTTTTGCAGGGTCTTAGCACGAAAACGTGCATGTTCAAACACAAATATGTTTCTGCAATTCAAAAAACCTTATAGATTTATTGCACTTTTCCTTAGCAGGGAAATTTCCCTGTAACATCAAAATTAATGAGCCCCCATGATATTTTTTGTGAAAATAGATACATTTGTAACTAGCCCCATGGCAATGCATGAAATGCAATGAGAACTATTGGAATACCTTGAGTTAAAGAATGTACCATATGTTAAATTACTGTCCCCATAAGAGAACTTGTTTTTCCTATTTTCTTTGTCTTTCTTTCCACGTCCTCTTCATTAAATAGACTGATTTATAAAGGTTTCCTGGGAGTATGGAATGTGTAAAGCTAATTGTATTTTTTCGTTGCTCTAAGGATTGAAATTAAGAACTCAATTATCTGATATCTCCTCCTTACTTTTTATGTGCTTTATAAGATAGCTCTAAATAGTCTTGACATTATTTATTTCCTAAGCACATTCAATTTATCAAAATTTCTTAGATATTAATTCTCGAACATAAGTATCTATTTTTGTGTTACATCCCTTCTTCCATCAAAAAACCAACTGAACTAGTTTAAATTAAAGTATCACCCCTTCGCTAACTCTAATAAAAGTTTCTTCGCTAATAAAAGTTTTACCATACAAAGTGTATAACATACTACACCACTTTTACAAGAATATCTAGCATATTGCATATCCCAACAGTTTTTTACAAGAGTATATAGCATATAAAATAATACAACTTTCCAAGAGCACATACCACATAAAATCGTACAATTTAATAACATTCACAATAACATACTAAATAATTAAACAATATTTTCAATTGAGCGCCAAAATTAATACAATAGATTTGCAAAAAGAGTTTTTCTACATACTTTAAGTACCACTTAACAGCTATGAAGACAGAAATAAGGCGCCTTGTGATTTTATACAGCCATGGTTGTAAACTTAGCTACGTTTCAGAACATAGTCGATTTCAGTCTTGAAATGTTATCATTTCTTTAACATTGACACAATAATTAACACTATATGCAATAAAATAACAATGCACTATAATCATACAAAGGAATTATATTTTATACAACTTAATCATAACTTCATGAAATTTTCAAGTGCATAGTATTTTCGTAATTTTGAAGCAAGCACTTTTTCTGACTTCTCTTTAGTATGAGCAATTGTTTTAGTTATTATTTCGTAGTTGACGTCAGACTGATTTTCATATTTAAATTTAGTTGTTATTTTTCGAAATTGCTTATTTTAAATACTATTAGCATTCTTTATAATCGTTTTTAATATTTGTTTGTTCTTATGAAACAAAATCATATTACTATTAATTATTATGAATTAATAGAAAAGAATCTGTTTCATGGATACTTAAATTAAATTTATTATAAATAATTTATCCTTATACTAAGAATATACATATGAAAATCATTTGTAAAATGCGATTTGATACAAGTTAATTCAGCGAAAGCTAAAATACTTTTTAAATTATATTTTCCCAAATATTTACTTTCATACACGTAAGATTTATTCAAAAGTTTAAATATTAAAAAAAAAAAACTTTTACTTTATTCCATTTTGAGTTTTAAAAAAAATATTAACCTTTTTTTATGTGTTTAATAATTTATGAAAACGATAATAAAGACAAGCACAAAATTTATTCCCGAATAATTACTTTGTTTTAAAAGAAACAAGATTTATTTGGAAGATACGATGATACATTATTAAATTATGTATTCTCGCATTAATTTTTCTTAGCCATCACTTTTAATGTTGTTTCCAATTAATGGAAGAAGTAGAAATGAAAAATATTGCTGTCTCAAAGAATATATTTTTAGAGTCTTAATTAATCGTGGGAGTTTAAATGCATCCTGAAATTTACTCTATTTAGGAATGAATTCACTAATTCAAGAATGAGGAAATAAACGTACATTTGAAGCAATTATGCCTAATTTATTGAAATACATTTTCTTTTATTCCAATAATATTTTTCTTACGAAATATATTCTAATTTACTACCTTTTATGAGCGTAAATGCTTCTTAAATTTAGAAACACTCTCACATTCGAAGAAAAATATTTATAAGAAGTATGAGATAATAAAAGTTATGTTCAGATTAAATTAGAGATAAACCAGTCATTTTTGATAATTACATAAATCATCTAATTAAAAGAACTGAAAATCGAGAGACACTTAAGCGTAGAAGACGCAATATTTTTAAAAACTGCGAGGGATTTGAGAGTTTGTATTACGCAAATATAAATTATAAAGAGTAAATTTGAATTAATTCTAAAGCAAAGTTAAAACTTTTAAGCAAAATTTTGTAAATAGGAGAATATTACACCTCATCGAAACTCTTGAGGCTTTACTAATCCGAGTAATAAAAAGTAAACACACACACACATACGCTGATTACTAAATTATACTGTTCATAAATTAAATAGAAAATGATGAAAAGTTACTTAAATATAAACAATGAAAATAAATGAAATTGATGTTGTATTAATGTCTTTAACATGTTTAGCTTGTAACATGCTTATCAAATACAAGAAATTATATATGCATGCGTGTAAAGTTTATCTTAAAGGAATAAATAATTTGTTGAAATAGTATAGCTCAGTGCCTCTCAAACTTTCAATATTCGTGACCCAATATTCACTCATAATTTACATCGCGCCCCCTCCATACAATAACAGTGTATTGAATGCAATAATACCAGACTTTGAAGCTAAATCTACAATACGACTCTAGACTCTTAAGTGCCACCGACGTATATAAACGTCTCGCTCTGTCAAAGTATTAATTTTCTGGAAGTATACATATACATCTTTTTCCGAAGCACAATCTTTTCTGTGTACTGCTATCCATAAAATTATTCCGAAGGCTTTGGAATGCAATAAAAGGACCTTGACAGTGTTTGCGAAGTTTACTTATTTCAAGGATTTTCTTATTTATTCCTTTTCCCCCCCCCCCCCAAAGCATCAAATGCGTGCGTCTACGTGGAAGACGGTAGCATTGGGGAGCGAATACCGTAACTTTTAATCGACAGTTAAGAGATTAATTATAAACCGTACAAATTATAAAGGTGTTAATACAAGCACATGGGGTCACTGATAATTACCAAACTTGTTCTTAACTTAGTATTGTTAAATTAACAATAAAATGCATTGTACAGTACTCTCTCTGATACATTTAGAAGTGTATTATATCAGTGTAAATGTGTATTTTATTTTTTATTATATCACAAAGTATTTTGTTTGTTTACTTTCAGTATAAATTAATAATTTTCTAAGTAATATTTTGTTTTCGACTTTTCAATATGCTCGCGCGCCCCCGTTGAGTTATCACGCCCCTAACGATAAACGCCCCCTTTGATAAACGCTGGTATTGCTTGTTGAATAACTTTCAAACAGTTAATGGATTTGTTGGATTATTCATGGTAAATGAAATATCTTTTTCTGTTACCCATTTTATTTTTTGAAGATACAAAAAGCTGGTAACAAAACACACGTGGAAACCTACAACGAGCAACGAGCTCCATTCCAAAGGTCTCAGCTGATATACTTCTATTAGCAAAAGTTCTAGAAAGTTACTTTTATGATGTCTCACTTTCAACAGGCTAATTGGTTAGATTCCATAGCTGAAGTAATACTGTATCATCTCACCACGAAATTTGATGACGTTGAACTGTTAAGGAGCTAAAGTTTCAGTTAAAATTGTATTCCCATTAAGCGGTTAAGTCAGTGTTTCTGAAACTGTGGGGGCACGCCTCCCTAGGGGGGCGTGATAACTCTACGAGGGGGGTTTGAGCATATTGAAAAGTCGAAAACAAAAGATTATTAAAAAGTTATTAATTAACTGAAAGTAAACTAACAAAATGCGTTCTGACATAAAAAGAAATAAATATATATTTACACTGATATAAAAAACACTTACAAATGCATCAGTACTACACAATGCATTTTATAATTAATTTAGCAATACTAAGTTAAGAACAAGTTTAATAATTTCCATTAACCTCATGGGCTTGTTATATAAAAATATTATGCACAAAATTTTCATTAATCTTCAAAATTCGTACAGTTTATAATTAATCCTTTAACTGCCGATTAAAAGCAACACGGTTCAAAGGTATGTGACGTATTTTGGGGGGAGGGGGGCCCCGAAAAGAAAAGAATAAATAAATTTTTCGCAAACACTGTCAATGTCTTTTTAATGCATTTCAAAGCCTTCGGAATAATTTTATGAATTGCAGTGGATAGAAAAATTTCGGAAAGACATATATATGTACGTATGGGGCAATTAATGCTTTGGCTGAGTGAGACATTTATATACGCCGATTGTATTTAAGAGATTAAAGTCGTTTTGTAGCTTAAGCATCATAGTACTATTGAATTCAATGCATTGTTATTATATGTAGGGGACGCAATGAAAATTATCATTGAAAATTGGGTCGCAAATATTGAAAGTTTGAGAAGCACCAGCTTAAATGAAGCGAACTAAGTATCAAGCAATTTTGAGGACTTCAAGAGCGTTATGAATTTTAGAAAATTGCTTATAAGAAATTTTAAGTAGAGAATTTTGTTGCACACAGGGGTTCTGGCACTCTCGGCAAAATTAAATGAAATGAGGATAGCTTGAATTTAATTAATTCAAGAGTTTAAATTTGGTAGCGAGGACGTTCACTAGAGGGTTCCACCAAGAAATAGCTCTCACATTTTAGGATTTACTGTGTTTGCAAATGCTTAGTTGTCAAAATGCAGCCCATTAGTAAAAAAAAAGAAACAAACACGTCAAAAGATTTTTTTTATTATTTATTAATTAACTAATGGAGAAAAGTTGCTGAGAAATGTTGTTATCAATAAATATTCCAAGGATATAAAAAAGTGTTATTCATGTATTTTTTATTTAACTTTAAAATCTATGTCATTCTTAAGAAAAACGCATATTATTTTTTAAATGTTACCTTTTGGAGTTGGATTAAAATATTTGTTCTGAGTCGCTATTAAAATGAAATTAAATGGAAATCCATTTCCTTTGACACAAGTAATAACTGAATTATTTTAATTGACTTATAAATATTCATGCTTTCTTTCTGGAATTAGAAGCATCGAGTGAATTTAAATAATCTAGGTTTATTAGAGAACAAATGCTGTGAAATTTCTTTTTATACTTTTAAGAAAATTTATGTATGCAAATCAAATAAAGAGGTTTAAATTTCAGCAAAATCATATTTACAAAAATATCTTAGGCCTCCTTGGACAAAACAAATTTTTTTTGGGTCAAAATCAATAATTAATTGCTAATTATGATTATACATATAATACATACAATATGCAAAACATGTACAACAAAATCAAAAGTGCGGCTTTGTGTAGTTTTTAAATATAAAATAGAATTTTATATATTCTCATTTGATTACATGAAAACAACATCAAACATAATGTTATGACAAATTTAACTGTACATATACTACACAATTTCTACAAAAAAAAAAAAAAAAAAAAAATATATTTTTTAAATATAACTTGGAATTACTTTTATTTCATTTCTATCATTTTGAAAAATACATTTGCAGCATTTTGTTTAAATAGAAATTGTTAAGCTTTTTAGATGGACATTTTACATGAAATTCCTTATTAAAAGAAATGTTTCAATTAATTTTGTTTTCAAACAAACTTTCCTTACCTTTTTTAAGATTAAATAAATAAGTATTATGAGTACAGTAATTGGATAAATGGAAAAAAAATTATATGTTATCTACAATATTTTCATATCAATACAGATATGTATATATGCGAGTTTGAATCTATGCCAGATATTTAAACACCTTTTATTGCATATAGCTATTTGTAAAATAAATATGTATTCAAAAAGTTCGTTGTTCACTGTGTGTCGAATAATATTTACAATTATACTTCGGTATTGTAATGAATCGAGGCACTGCAATTTTAACAATAATACAATGTATACAAAAAAAAATGAAGAGATAACAACAATAAGATTAATAAAAAAAATAATAATCAAGTGTTGATCAGCAGCATATATTCTAAAGGTATTTTCACACATTTGCCTTCAAATTATTACAATTTTATTAAATAACCTCACAGATAACAGTCGATGGAGCACTTAAAGGTATTTAAAACAAGATTAGCAGCAAGTTTTGCCAATTTCGATTCAAAGGAAGCCCTAAAAAAGAGTTTGGAGGCTAGATCAATATATGTTCATATACAAAGGATCAACTATTTAACTGCATAATTCTAGACCGGGGATGGACATTAAGTCGATTGCGATCGATTGGTGGGATGCCAATACGTTTTATGGCGACCACTTTCACTAAAAACTAAGATTTACTCACGCGTGTGTGTGTACTTATGTACGCACGTAAGAAGTTATACTTTTTTGGCGTATCAAGATTAAAATCTTTCTAAAAATCTTCAGCAGGGCAAGCTGGGCCACGGACGAAAGGCGGTCAAGAGCAAAGTTGAACGTTACTAATCTTAAGTCAATCGGACCAGCTAAACCCGAAATAATCACAATTTAAATCAATTTAAACACTTCCGCACGTGTACAATAGGACCCATAACATGGGGGGTTTCGGCAGACTGTATCTGGAGATGAGCTGAACCAAATGAGACACCTGAGGCCTCATATTGAATGTCTCGGCAGGAAGAATCGTTCCTGAGAAAATTAAGACATCCGCGCCTGAAGAGCCACCGAGTTATGGTCATTTTAAAATAATTAAAACAATTAAAACAATTAAATAAAATAGAAGCAGGGCACCCAGAAACTCGAAATCCTGGCCTGGCTGTGTGAAAACATAATCCATTCGAACCAGCCCGCAGGTTCAGAAGTTGCAAAATAGGCGGCACTCAGTCGGGAAAGGAAAACGAAACTAACTCCCCCGGGGGAACTATGACGTACATGATCACGTGATCCCAAAGTTTCATCCTTCTGTCTCTGTAATATCGTGACGTCATCAAAAGATCGAACTCCATAGGAATAACATGGGGATTCTCTTAATTTAATGATAATGCTCCCCCTATGCCCACTATCTGCACAAGAATTATAACAGATGTTAGAGCTCAACGAGGAGAACCTATGATCCGAGTTTCATTACCGAAGCTCAAAAATCCTTAGAGCTATACAGAATTTAAAAAATTTAAAACTTTAAAATAATTTAAAATGCTAAATATGGGCAAAGAAGCTCGATAATCATTTATGGCCTTCATATCAAAATTTATGAAATAATTAAAAACATGTAAAGAAGGAAATTTAAAATATTTATTATTTTACGTGAATCTATTGAAATCATTTCTAATTTTTTTTTCACATAGGTTATTACACTAGCCTCAGTATCCGACAACTCATAGTCGTAAGAGCATGGTCGATAGAATCAAGTTCTGTATTTGAGCCCTAATACCAATGAAAATTCGAAATGTGTAGGAGCTGATGCGCATTCAGAAGACTAGAAGCCAAAAACTATCAAACTATCAATTTTTTTTTATTGGCTTACATGATACTCTGAATCGTCATAAAAATGCCTGCAAAATTTCAAAGCTTTACATGGATTTTTTAATTAAGTTATGGAACAATTCTTTTTACCCAACAATTCTTTTTTTACTTTTTCTAATCTCCATGTATGAAATTCAACACAATTATTATTAAAATACTTTAAAATATTTATTTAAACAAATTTACAGAAGCAATTCTTCGATATGGATATATTGTACTCATCAATTGTTATTTGTACTAATGAAAGTTTTATATTTGGAGAGTTCAATGGATTTTTTGCTTTCATTCGTGTACAATATTTAATATGTGAAGGCTTTTAAAATCATAAAAATAAGAAATAAAGGAATAAATATCTTTTATAAATGTTGTTCATGATTTAAGTTGTAAAACTGAGCAAGGAATTAGCTCTAAAGTGTCTGTATTTATTTTTTTTATAATTATTAGTATGATTACGTTCGAAAAGCGCATAAATGTATATTTTCATGATATTTAGTGTGACTTAGATTGTGAAATACATGTATAAAATTGTTTTAAGGACGTTATGGCAAAAAAAAATATTTGAATATGAATATCTTGGCAAAAATTAATCCTAGAATAACCTTTTTCCAAAATGTTCTCCCCTTGTAAAAAATGCTTCTATTGTATTAATATTTTGCCTGTATATACTAGACCTATGTACAGAGGCTCAACTAAGAATTTTGAAAATTCAAATTATTTTCTCTAGAGTTAAACCATTTGAAATAATTATCGGCTTATTTTCTTAAAATCTCCCCCTTCTGTTTTCGAAAAATATGGATAAACCGACTTCCATGTTATGCGTTTCAAAAATTTAGTTGAGCCTCTGTCAAGGTCTGAGAAATCGGCAAAATATTTACAATAAAAATTTTCTTACAAAAAGGAGAAAAAAAAAGGATTCTAAAAATTTTTTTAAAAAAATATTTTAAAAAAAATTTTTTTTGTCATAACTCCTTATATATATATAAAACAATTTTATACATGTATTTTAATCTAAGTGTCACTAAATATCAAAAATACTATCCTTTTTACACGTTTTTTTGAAATCAGGGTTTCCCCGAACGTATGGATCCCTTTTTAGGTAGTTTTATGAAATATAGATCTTTCATTTGTTTTCGTCTAGATATTCATTATATCAGTATACTGTTTAATTGTTCTACATTTTTGAAATTTCTTATGGTAAGAGTTTTAAGGTATATATATATATATATATATATATATATATATATATATATATTTTGTAAGATTATTAAAACTTCATAAAAGTTTCAGACTATTCGAGTAATATTATATCAAGATATTCATGAATGAAAACTTCAAACTCATATTTCTCCATGTTGAATGTTTGATCATATACTATCATTCAAAACCTAAGATTTTTGATAATTGAAGTAGGGGTGTGGCATTTTGTATAAATGTTCTGAAATATCTGTTTTGTATATCTGTGAATGGAATTAGCTCTAAGATATGTAGGAATATGTTGTTGTTGTTTTGTTTAATTTCAAATCAAAATTAATGCTTTTTTGAGAATTTTTGTATGTTTCATAATGAAAAAATTAATATAAAATTAATGACAGCATCATATAAAAACCCATGAACTTTTTTTATGTAGTATATTATAAGGTACTTGGAAAGAAAATTTTAAAAGAAAATATTCAAATTTAAAAATGTCTTAGGGATTTAAAAAATGTTTAAAAAACTTTTATATATACAATTATATTATTATTACTTTATTTCTGAAATTTTTTATATAGAATTATTACTTAATAATGACCTTTATTAAAAAAACAATTAAAACCAAATTTCAAAAATAAAAAGTAAAAGAAGATGCAAAGATGATACCCAGTCACCTTAAATCTGTCCAGTTCAAATCCTCAAGTTGGTAGGGAGGGAAAAATAGGACAAGGGGTTGCGGGCTACACTGTCGTCGTCTTCAGTTGGCAGAACTGAATTTACGAAGTCCGTCACTAATAGCCCACGTGCAGTTTCAAAGCCCAACTAAATAAAAAATCGAATCAAAATAATATTAGTTATACTTCTATTTTTTTTTTTAACGTATTCACTAAATCCCCAAAAGTTCGTTATATGGAAAATTCGTTAAATCGAGATTCATCTTTTAGTATACTTTAGAGATTATACATAACAAATTTTAAGTTCATAAACACTATATGATATTAAAAAGTAATCGTTCACACTTTTTTTGAAAATTAATATCTATTCATTTTATATATCTTACCCATCCAAAAAAAAAAAGAAATCTGCTACAAAAAGTGAAAAAATCATTTTGCAAGAATACACAGTACTTTCAACTTTAAAAAATAGTTTTATGTTAAAATTAATGAATTTTAACTGCATTTTCTAAGTGTAAGCCTGCAAATAATTTTAAGTATGCATTACCTTATCACCAATGATTTTAAGCAAATATTACTACATGCGTAGTTAAATTTAATTATTGATAAAATCTGTTACTTTTACTTCAATGTTTTGTTTGAAAAATTACGGCAATATCATTGCTCCAGGTGTGGTAACTACATGGAAACCCGTTCAAGGCCATTGGTCACCATAAAATGTATTAAATGAGAGAATAATTTGAAAAATATCCTGTTATATATATATATATATATATACAAACATGTCAACTATTTTTTTCTTGTAAATATGTGAACAGATAATGTGGAAGTTCTGCAGCCATAGTGTGTATGCAGAAATACAGATGGCTCTGTGATAGCTGGTAATAGCAAGTGGCATGTGGCATGTAATTTACCGAGTACCTTTCCCCACATTAGGGACGTACCTGCAAGGGCTGTGAAATCAGTCAGTTGGTGAGTGTCGTGTGAGATGAAAGTAACACGTTTGGAACAGCCTGTTTACATCAAAATAGCCATTCTCTGAGAGAGAAATACGATGCAATGTCACACTGAATCTGACCCTGTGACTTTGATCTCATTCCCAAGACTAAGGAATCAATATGTGGTAGGTGGTTTTCAACACGAGAGACTGCAAATGCTAATGTCGTGTGCCTGCAGGTGACCCGATTCACACAGGGTGCGAGCGGCAAATGCTGAGGCTGGTGGTATTCAGCGCCTTCCACATTGTTGGCAGCGTGTGGTGATAGTAGCAGGGGACTACATTGAGAATTTTTAGGCCCAGGTTTGTCATGTCAACTTTTATGATTCGTGTTGTTCATTTTTTTGCCCCAAAGGCCCCAATATTGCCCTGTAAAACTAGCGTAGAAAATTTTTAATTACGGTATTTCAGTGCCATTGTCCACACATGTAGTTTGCCCCTTTTGTCCTTCCATCTGTAAATGTCAAAATTTTCCCAACTGAACGGGATTTTAAAAAAAAAAATTATTTTAACTTTTCCCCAAAACCCCCTAAAATATTGAAAATAGTGAGGAAAAAAAAGAAAAATAAGGGGGAAAAAATTGTTTCGTATAGAAAATGACTTGCTATTTGGAAAGTTATTTTAAGAAAAAATAGTAAAAAGATCTTTTTTGGGTTTCCCGGAAAAAATGTTCACAAAATAGAGAAAGTCGCAAAATAGAGGTTTATTATATGCAGGTTTGACTGTATTTTGATAAGACAAATGGGTTTTGTTTTTTTAAACCTTTTCCCTATTTTTCAAACAATCGTTTTGTAATTTTTCACCGCCTTTTTCTTTTTTAAAAGTGTTAACGAAACTTTTTTAAGGGGTTAAAAGTAATATTATTTAAGGCTTTTTTCATTAATAAAGACACGCTTAGTATTAATGGTAACCCTCTTAACTGCTTGTTCTCAACTCGTAATTTGACAAGCATGGATAATTTTAATTGATGATCTAGATTTCTAAAAAAAGAATGGAAATTCGTTGTTCAAGCGAGAAATACTCGTAATTAATTTGATCACTTAAAGGAAGCCTTCTTGACCTTTAAAAAGTTACACTCTTCCTTCATTATTCATTTTAATTCTTTCGTAAAAAGTTTCCTTTAAATTAAGTTATTTTTAAACTTTCTCTCAACCTTATTTTTATAATTTATTTATAACGAATTTAATAGATCTCAAAAATAGGAAATTAAAATATAGAGATATTTTTTAGTTTTTGTTCCAATAGGTTGTCATAATAAAAATCATACTTTCTGAATTAATTAACTCAAACTCAGTGGCCCAACAGCCCATGAAGGCCAAGGCCCACTGTGCCCATCCCAGTATACGTGACCATTGGGCACTGAGATGCATTAGCAGATGTTCCGACTAGGTGGTCCGTCTGAAGAGAGATCCCCTGTGTTTAAATCCTCAAGCAAGCTTGGCACTCATTTTATCGACCCACTGTAGGAGGGATGAAAGGCTGAGTCGACTTTGCCCGGCCAGGGAATAGAACACGGGCCTGTAGTGTGGAAGCACGATACGCTTCCACTCGACCACTGGGTTTTTTTTAATTAATAATTGCTATAATATTTTAATAATACTGATTTCTTCTTCATTTCCAAGATTTCGACCAAAACGCAGATATCTGAAATATTGCGTGCGAACTTAAATAACAGTAAACTTTTGCATGGGAAAAATATACTTCATTAAAATATTTTGAAAGTTGTATTCTCCAGAAACTAGAGTAAGTTTTAATTATATCTTATATATACGTATTTTGCGATTTTTTTCTTGCTTTATGTGATACAGTGTTTTTTTTTTTTAAATTTTCAAGAATGCACTCTGAATATATGCAACGAAAATCTGTGAACTTTTATTTTTAGAATGATTTGGATAAAAAGGGGGACACATTGGCGCAGCTTAATTTGTTTCTAGCTGTCAAATTTGAAAAACTCATCCTGAAATATTTTCTATTAAATAATTTATAACATATTACGAAAAAATATTAATATAATAAAAAAACTACTATATTATCTATATTTCAAAGTTTTAATTTTTTAAGCATCTAATAATATGCACGATATCTCAAATTTAAGTGTATCAAACATTTTCTGGAGATTATTAAGTGTTTAGCTAAAAATTGCTTTTTTTCCATTTCTTTTTGTACAATTTAATTTAATATTTAAGATGTAATATATCAGCTATATATAATGATAGATTAAAATGCTGTTTGAAAGTATTGGAAATCCTTTCGTTCTGCTGTTTTGACCGAGAAGCTTCAAAATGCCTCGAAGAAGAAAAAGAACTTTATTCAAAGAACATTTTTGAGTTTAACTCAAGAAGAAAATCCTTCTGAGAAATCAGTGATTGGATAGGAGGTAATCAAAATCGATTATTACAGATCTGTAACTTATGTAAGTAAGAAGAAATAATTAAACGATGTGACATCGATTGCATCCGCCACGTCGCTTAACAACATTAGACGGAAAGCATATTGCATGTATAGTAATAATGAATCATTCTTTCTCAAGAACTATATTATTTGAACCATACAACCAAATCAATCAAGAACCCCATAACCATAAATACGTTATGTTCCATAATAGTTATGTTCCCCCTTACCATTGGACAGAGTAGAAAATCGTCAAAGCGTCCGTTTCTGAGATTGCCCTTGTCTCGAAACTACAGCAGTTGTGTCTACAATAGGGTCTTGAACACACACACAGTGGATATCCACAATAAATGTTAAGGTATCTGACTACGTGTGTTCGGAACTGTGATTATAAAAAAGCGCATAAATGGATAGTTTTCATGATATTTAGTGTGACTTAGATTAGAGAGAGAATACATGTATAAAATTGTTTTAAGGACATTTTGACAAACAAAATTTATTTAAATACAATATTTCGGCAAAAAATTAACTTAGAATAACCTTTTTTCAAAATGTTCTCCTTTTATGAATAATGCTTCTATTGTAATAATATTTGCCTGTATATAGATCAGACATCTGTACAGAGGCTCGACTATGATTTTTTAAAAAAATCACATTATTTTCAGAGTTACCACCCATTGAAATAATTATCGGCGTTTTTTTCTTAAAATTTCTCCCCCCTCTGTTGTCGTAAAACATGGATAAACCTATATACAGGCAAAATATTATTATAATAAGCATTTTTCACAAAAGAAGAATATTTTTGGAAAATGGTCATTCTATGTTCATTTATTGTCAAGTATACTCAAATAATTTTTTATTGTAATACTATTCTTAAAACAATTTTATACACATTTTCTAATTTAAGTGACACTAAGTATCATAAATATTATCCATTTATACGCTTTTGCAAAATTACGATTCCGAACGTAGTCGAATACCTTAAGTTTAACCAATGAAATATACACTTTTTTCCGCATCACCACGTGATGATCAGATTAAAATCTGGAAACACTGTGAAGAGGGAATACTTACATAATGTTTTTTTTTTGCAACTGTATGTTGTTCTTGCCCTCAGTATTGCGGTTTGAGAGGAATTGGATTTCACTCCGGGCACTTTATATAATTGCATTTTCTTTGGAGTTATTAGACAGTGCTATAAGGTTTTAACCCTTTATCTACCACATTATGATTTACTGACGTTTTTTTCATTCAATATTTTTTGGGGGGATCAATACATTGAAAATTAAGGGATATTAACTTTGGGAAATTTAATCCGTTAGAGCTAATTAATTCATTAAAAATATTCAACAGTAACAACTTAAAATAAATAGTCAAACCATTTTCTAAGGTCTTCATTAACATAGAAAACAAAAATAAGACACTTAAATTTTGACATTAACTATTTTTTCGGGACAAAAATGAAAATCTTCCCAATCTGCTGAAAACGCCGTCAGCCCAAAACGCAATTTCTGCTATAAAACTATTCACCTTCCCTGCTTAAATACATATCATAGAACTTGTGCTGTCATATACCTTAGAAGAAAGGATTTTAAAGAATGTTCCTGCTAAGTATCGTCAGCAAATTCGTAAAAAATGTTATTCTAAGTAATTTTAAAGTGAGTGGTACATATAAGTACCGTCGGTAGATAAAGGGTTAAAGTAGTTTGTCATTTCTAATATTCAGAGTTCTCCTGACTCCACATTCCGATAGGATAATGCGCGACCATACATATCTCGTAAGGTTGAAAAGTTAATTTTGGTTCACCGGATTATATATTTATTTTGGCCCGCTTCTCTTTCACCTGTGATATCGTGGAGAACGATCGGAGAACCATCGCAGAACGACCGTTCTAAGTTTCTTTCATTTAATACCAAGACAAATAACAACTGATATTACCACAGCCATGACGACAGATCTCAATACCGGTTTCATTGAGATAATTGTTTCGTAGAATTTGATATCGAATGAAAGCGCCTTGATGAAGTGTTAAAAATATGCTTGAGAACAGCAAACATAATTCCTTACTACTTCGGAGAAGCTATGTATTAGCCCTCATGTTCCATCAATTACGCCACACATTTCAATCTCAGATTTACTAACCTGCAAAACCTAGCTTAATAACAGCAGAACCGATTTAACAGCTTTTATGGATTTGCTGCTCTACGGACCACATAACGTAAACGCCGTCTTTTTGCATACCCCCGTTAATTACATGCCTGTGGCGAAACCTCAAACACACAACATGTATACGCAATCCCTCCCCAATTATTACAGAATCTTAAAAGGAGACAATCCAGAGCTTATGCAACACGTCAAGACATATGTTTAAACATGCGAAAATTGACATTGAAGTGAAGATTCAAGACGTTTGATTATCTCAAGTGAGTGAATGAATATTAACGTCGCACTTTTCAACTACACGAGGGCCTTTGGCGACAGACCACGTCATTTTGAACCATAGTCAAGTGACGTGGACGACACCCCTGAGCTTGCACCCCCTCTCGTAACTACCACACAAACTGAAGGATATTTAAGCTCTCGACATATTTAACGTGCATCGCTCCTTTACACACGGTGGGTCTTTAGTTGTACTGGGCTCGAACTCGTGATAAGGCCAGCCACGATCCGATACCTTGACCAATCGGCTACCGCAGCTACTTGAATATCTCAAATAAAGGTATATTGTTATAATAATGTGTTCTTTTTTTTCCATTTTCACATCATTTTTATAGTTTCACTGTGAAATCAGGAAAAACCAAAAAAATGCGCTATTTAATCATTTCATTCTTTGCAATAATGACTTTTCGCAATAAATCGATGGTGTGCTACAATTCCGTAAATAACTTTTTTCTGTGCCACCTATCCAGTATAGTGGTTAGTGGCGCGGACCGCTATGTTATCGTGCCTTAGTTCGAATCTCGGAGCAGTTATGGATTATTGTAAAAATACATTGCCTTTCTGACATGGGCCTGACTGACTATTTCTGACTTTAAAATAGCCGTCGAGCCGCAAGTCCTCTCTTGAGGTTGGTGGAAAGGGAAGAGAGGTCGAAGGCTCCTGACTATACTCTCAGGAAGTTCTCCCTCAAAATTGGGGTGACACAAAGACAAATCATACTGTCACCTGTATGGTGCTCAAATCTACGGATAACAACAAATTATAGAAATTTATAGATAGGATTATAATAGGATTTATAGAAAGCACATTCCTTTTTATTTTCACGCTACTCTCTTGAAATCAATAAAATCTGTGTGTCTGTCTTTATACTTTTTATTGAAATGCCATCAATAATTATTGACTAGCGATACGTGCAATTTTTAAAAATCATATGATCTTTTTTTTATGAATGTCATATCTCAATACCCTGTACATTTTGATACCATTGTCATATTTCACTGACATATATTATAGTTAACACAGCGTTTCTCAAACTGTGGATGTTCCCCCCTTGGGAGAAGTGATAATCCATAGAAGGGGACACGCGCGAGCATGTCAAAAGGTCGAAAACAAAATATTACTAATTTACCGAAAGTAAGCAAAACAGAATACATTCTGACATAATAATTAATAAAATAGGCATTTACACTGATGTAATATATTTATAAATGTATTAGTACTGCACACTGTATTTGATAATTAATCTAAAAATGCCAAATTAAGAATAAATTTAACTATTACCAGTGCCCCATGGGCTTGTAATATATAAAATTATGTATAAAAAAATAGTACTTGTCTTGATAATTTGTGGTAATTTAAATTCATATTGGAGATTTACGTCAAAGTGTATTACTGAATTTAATACATTGTGTGTTATTGCTTGGATGCGGGAGGGGGGCGTGAAGGAAATTATGACTGAAAATTGGGTCGCAAGTATTGACATTTTGAAAAGCACTGCATTAACATATTATTAATGGTTTTGCTACTGAGATATTAAACCGAGTAACAAATACTTATTAAAAAATGCCTACTCACTCACATGGGAATATAATTCACATCTCTAATAGTACTAAACATGCATACTGGTATAGCTTTTTTCATATCATTTCTGGTACTTTCTACCATTACATAGTCCATAGTCACGACTAAAGTAAAGGTTAACAAACATTACCTCTCTCCCTTCCCTTTATAATGCGTCTGTCTTTAAACACAAACATCGATAAAACCGTCTGGAGTGCACCCGCGACCAATCACCCTAATTGCCAGTAGAATGGCATTTCTAAGTACCTAGCAATTAATCCCGATACACATGCCAGGTACCTAAATTTCATTGAAGATTTTGCATACAGAAGGGAATACTTAAATACTTTAACGCTCTATACAACTTTTAAGATTTCTTTCTCTTGAATCTGAAAATAGAGCCTTCCTTGGTTGATAATGAATTATTAAATTTTGCTTTGAAAATTGTGTCTAACAGGTTAAGTTGTAAACTCTATTAAAGAGCTTTCTGCTTATCCAATATTCTGTTCATTATTTAATGATAAAAAAGAAGTATAACAACCGTATTTAATTTAAAGACCTGCATTTCAGAAATTTTGTAGGGTTGAAATTTTTTTTTTATATGAAAATAAATTTTTTCGCATACATTGTAAATTAAATCATGATTATTTTTATGTTTTTATAGAAATTGTATTTTCTAGTAAAGACATTTATGTATGTAAGTTATTACAGTTTAATTTCCGAAAACATTTTAATTAGCCCTGTTGGTTGTTAGTATATTTAATAATTTTTAAATAAGGAAAATCAATATACCAATATTTTCAAAAATAGTTGCTTACAGTTATTTTTAAACATAATGATAAACACGAATAGAAATTTATTTCATCCCTAAGCGTTAATAAAATTGATCATTGAGAATCAATAATGGTTCTAAAAAATAAACCAAAAATCATGGATGAAATCAAGTACCTCTACTCAAATGTTGATATTGAATATTAGTTAAATTTATCCTATATAATGATTGATATCACATAAGATTGTCCAAAACGATACAAAATATGCATTACATATGTTTAACAATTGAATAATAAATTGAGTTTTATATAAAAAAATACCTTAGATCTCAATGGTAAGAGCAGGACTAAAGTTTTGTTAAGCAATTAAATGTATGATCCCATTAACTAACAAATGTAAAAACTAAATTCCTGAAAACTAAAGTGAGATATCTTAAAAATATTCTACAATAATATTTTTCACAACTATTTTAATCTCACACAAAATAAATCCTAGCCAGACTCAATCCTGCTGCAACATTTAATTAACAGTCACAAAATATCAAAATTACAAATAAAAAATACCATTAATTTGTATAATTATAGAAATTCGGGCGATACGGAAGCTAATGATGCTTTAAACATTTGTTAAATTTAAGTAGAAAAAGAAAATACTTCTAATGTTTTATAATTCTTTCTAGAGATATTTTCAAATTAATTTCATACCAATTTTCACTTTAATTCATTAATTTTTGAAAACATGTTTGTCTCTTAATTTATGCGTACCTTTTTTTAAAAAAAAAACTATACAAAGGCTTATGGGCACATCAAATCAATGTTACATATTTGGATTCAATTTTTGTTTTTGAGCATCGAGTGTTTGCTTTTCCAAATATTTATTTTAACTTCTTTTCCTGATATCCATGTTACAGTTTTTCGAGACATCAATTTTTATAAAGTAAATATTTTCAAAAAGACGGAGAGGGAAAGTAGAAGGATGAAGAGAAACCATTCAAATGGATTAATGAAATTTAGGGAAGGAAAACATTTATATTGAGATAAACTAATAATTATATATTTCTCATTTTGTGAAATCTTATTTCAAAATTTAACAGTTTCAGAATAAAAGAGGCTTCTTTTTTAAACTCCAAGGAGAGAGAAATAAATGAATATAATGAATCTTATTAGAAATCATATGCTTGCCTAATTAGTGATCTTGGAGGTCCAATGTTACTTTAAAATTATCCCATTCCAATCTTTGTCAGCTGAAAACGTAAATAAGATAAAAATTAATATTTTATTTTTACTTAAAATAATTATTTCTAATAAATCAAAATATTTTAATAGGGGAAGGTTTTCTAAAACACAAACACTTTTTTCCCTAATTTAAGATCGATATTTTATGGACAGTAAATATATATACTAACATCGCTTTACAAATTGATTTAACATTGTGAATATGATTAAGACAGTGTTTCTCAAACTTTGGATGCTTGCGACCCAATTCTTAATCATAATTTTCTTGGAGCCCCCCCCCTGTCATACAATAATAATGTACTGAATTCGATAATCATGTACTTTGACTCTAATGCTGAAATACGTCTTTAATTCTAAACTGTACATATTATCAAGATAAGTATTAAATTTTGCACATCATTTTGACAAGCCCATGAGGTTATTAGTAATTATTAAACTTAGTAATGATGAATTATTGATCACACACAAATACATATTATAGTACTTATACATTTATGAGTATATTATATATTATTGAAAATATGTATTTTTTATTATCTTACAATGTATTTTGTTTTGATTTAATTTTAGTAAATTGATAATTTTTTTAAAAAAATCTTTTATTTTCGATATGCTCACGCCCCCAGAGGGCGCTCCAACAGAGTTTGAGAAAAACTGGATTAAGAACATAAGAATTTTTAAAATTCTTTATAGCTTATTTTATTATATCAATGAAACTCATCATATTTATATTTCAGTAGTGATAAGTTCAAAGTTTGTGTGTTCAAAAGTGATAAGTTTGGGTATCCCCAATGCTTTGAAATTTGCAACATGCATTAGCGGAGGTGAGATATGCAAATGATTAGAATTTCACCGCAGACACACATCACGATCGCCTGTGGCGCCACCTCAAAGCGCTCTATATATGGCTTGGAGATAACGACGATTTCAAGTTTGATAGTTGTGTGTTTTTTTGTGGCTTTTTCAAAAAACGATCAGTTATGTCTCGTAAAAGTCAGCGATCAGCTTTTGATCAAGTATCCGAGTTCGACAAAGGAAGGATAGTGGCCTACCGAGATTGTGGATTATCTTTCAGGGAAATCGGTAGTCGTGTTGGACGAAACCAAACAACTGTAATGTGGATATGTGACCGTTGGATGCAGGAGGGTACGACGGATCGACGTGGTCGATCGCATCCACTTCAGTGCACCACTTCACGTGAGGACAGGAAAATCATGCGCATGGCAGTGACGGATCTCTCAGTCACATCACGAACCATAGCACAGCACATTGAGTCTGTAACGCATCATTCAGTGTCTGCGCGTACCATTCGACGCCGTTTACAGCAGAGTGGTCTGTCCGCAAGACGTCCATTGCTTGGTCTACCCTTGACGCAGAACCACAGAGGTCTCCACCACCAATGGTGAGATGAACGAAGGATGTGGGCGGCAGAATGAAATGAAGTTGTCTTTACTGACGAGTCACGCATCTGTCTGCAAATGGTCGGATTCGAGTCTGGAGACACCGTGGAGAGAGGATGCTGAACAGCTGCGTCCTGCACCGGGTATTATGGTATGGGGTGGTATTGGATATCACTCTCGCACACTCCTCTAGTACGCATTGCCGGTACTTTAAACAGCCAGCATTACATCTCCGAGGTGTTGGGGCCTGTTGTCCTTCCTTATCTTCAGGGCTTGGCCACAGCCATATATCAACAGGATAATGTGCGACCACACGTGGCACGCATTGTCTTAAGGTTCTTCGTCAATCTTTAGATTTAATTGCTTCCCCCTGGCTGGCTCGCTCTCCGGATCTCTCGCCGATAGAAAACATGTGGTCCGTGGTTGCTCAACGACTGACCCTGATAACACCCCCAGCTGCCACACCAGATCAACTTTGGCAACGTGTTGAAGCTGCTTGGTCTGCTGTACCCCAAGAACACATCCAAAGTCACTTTGAATTAATGCCGAAGCGCGAGGCAGCGGGGATCTCCAACAATGGCGGCTACTCTGGCTACTGATTCTGGCAGGAACCACACTTCACAGAAGTTTATAAATTTAATCATTTGATACTTGGTCAAAACATGTTATCTACAAAATAAATTTTGTCCTGCTATCTCTTGTCTTTCTTGGTGTTGCACTTACGGTGGCCAGCAGTGTATTTAGACAATAATAAATTGGATTTATTATGGCTATCTTGGGTGATCAATCATTTCCTCCCACAAATATAGATCGCGTAGATAAGGGGATGGTACCCCCACGCAAGTGGGAATCACACCGTCCCTAAAAGCCCTTGTGTAGTTGAAAAGTGCGACTTTAATATTCACTGACTCAGTTATTTACGTCTAAGTGATCTACCGTTGAAGTAGGATGGCAATTACTAAGAGCTTTAACATATTTCTTTGGTAGAAAAATAGGTAAAATAGCATCATTGTGTATTGGCTTTGACAGCAACATTAACCCTAGTAGGATATTTATTAAAGAGGAAATGGAAAGGAACTGAGTTAGCACAAGTGAAAGAAATACAGTGTAAGATGGAAAAATTATAGTGTTTAAGTTATTTTATAAGATTATAATAAATAACTAAAGTGAAATTTCATATTATTTAAAGATATTGAATTTAAATATAATAAAAAAAGTGAATACATATCTTATTTAAAAAAATACTTTAAGTGTAGAGCATGTTAAAAAATATATTATTTTGTAGTCTGTAAAGTTCTTTTTGAAATTCATAAGGAATTTTGTCACGTGTTTGTTCACAGTTAGGTTGATCAGATTATCATTTTTCTATTTTGCTTACGTTACAGTTAACACCTGATTTAAACATAAATGAATGTAGCTTCAAAAGCATATTATGCTAACGCAAAATTACCTTTAAACTCTTATTCGAATTAATTATTATTTTTGTTTCCATTTAAGGTTTTACAGAAAAGCTTTGTATTGTACAAACAAAACTGCTTTGCATACAAGCTGACTTATTCAAAAGGTTAACTATATGAATATTCGTTCGGTTTAAGTAAAAATCATGCATAGAAAACGTGACTATTCATTACGAAAAACGCATTTTTGTAAAATGACAAGAGTTTATATTTTCAGGATGTATTCACTTTGTAAAACAATTGTATTTTGTGGAAAAACACATTCTAAACCATTCCATGTAATCAAAATGACCATCACAAATTCATGGATCCCTTGTATTTATTTGGTCTCATCGAAGGTGAAAGGCACATAGACACAGTTACCTTGTTCCCATTAAAACTAGACACATTCTAGAAACATTATTTTTTTAAAAATTCTTTTAAATATACAAAGAGAAAAATTATGTGTATATATATATATATATAATAAAATAAGATACCAAGTGAAAAAGTTGTATAACATACAATGCCACACGAAGTAAGAAATTGTTCAAGAGACATAACAAATGTAGATACAAAAAGAGTCTTTGGACTAAAATGGAGACATATTATGATTTCTAGAGCTGTCACTGAACTAGGTCAATGATTTAGGGTTAAGCAATGGTTTATGGATCCACCTTCCCCGTACAGCATAAATTTTCGACATAAGAATAAAAAAAATGTTGAATAGTTAAGCATATTCCTAACACATGTAATTGATAAACGAGACAGTAAAGTAAAATGAAATTATTAAAAGAGAACAATAATGTTTCTCTCATAGAGAGGAATAATAAGAAAAAATTCTAAAAAAAAAGATTAGGATATCAAAACTTAGATGTAATAGTGAAACCCAAAGTAAGTGCAGACATTCATCTTATACCAAAGTCCAGCATGAACTGATGGAAAAATGGACGTGTTAACACAAGAAGAAAAATACAGTGGTGTCATCTAGATAGTTATTTTGAAATATATACATATATATACTGTTGCTATATATTAATAGAAAAAAGAAATAAATGTATAAGGTTTGAAAATTTTATTTGGGTCTATCTACAATATTCCTTTATGCATAAATACAAAAATTGATGTAGAAGCCTCATATGAAATGCATTATTTACGTGCATATTTGTGGATTTTTAAAAATTATTATAATGCATATGTATAGAAATTAATCATCCTTTAATCTTTAAAAATGCTATACAAACATAATTTTTTTTTTAAATCCGAAACAAAGCTTGCTTACCATATATTTCAGAAATTATAGATTTTTTTTTTTTTTTCGTTTTTAGTATCAATGAAGAATGAAAGAGAGAGAGAGAAACGATTATATGATTTTTTACCTTGGAAACGTACAACAAGTAAATAGTTCACAGCAAGGATTTTTATAATGTTTTAAACAAAACAACTTTGACTTTGTTCCAGGTGAAAGGTAAACTATTTTTACTCGCGCGTAAATGTAAATGTTAAATGAGTTTAGTAAAAAAGGCACTTTCTTAGAGTAACAAAAATTCAGCCTTATGTTGAAAATCAATTTTTCCCCTTGAGTTTGACTTAAACTGTTCAATCGTTATCCCCCATCTTATTCTCTCCTTTAAACCTGATATTGCAAGCAAATGTTCTTTTGTATCTCGGTTATTTGCTTAAGCCTAAAGTCTCGCCCAACCCAAACGTAACATTTATTCCCTTCTCTCTAATGGAACCATCTTATCTTTATTAGCCAACCTTCTCTTTCTTGCTTGGAACCTTCCTTCCCTGACATAAATCTCCTGGTCACAGATGACACTGTAAGGAATAATAATGAAGGGAAAATGTCTCTTACACACTGACGATTTAGTGGTGAAAAAGGCAAGAAAAATATTGTTTTCCACATCCCAAATGAGAAGCAGGTGTGGGTTATAATGTCTGCAATTTGTGAAATAAATACATTGAATTTAGCCGTCATTTGAGATTGAAAATATGCTTTATGGGGCGGGAAAAAATTTAACACGAAAGTTTGGCATTATTTCTTATATTTATCGAATGTGATAATTTTAAAAAAAAAATCGTAAAAACGTTTTTATGTTTTTTAGATACTTTCAGATCTGGTAATTTACAGATTTAAAAATAAAAGTGTTTTGAAAATAATGATTATTTATTCCTTGTATATTGTTGTTCCTTAATCGCATAGAAATATTATTTCATTATGGTGTTTATTTACACGTTATCTAATTTGGTAATGTAAGTTGCGTTTTTTTTTTGCATATTTAATTTTATTAATCTCACACTTACCAGCAACGCAAAAACTTTATTTTGAAATTTTTATAGTATGCGACGGAAAGAAAGATTTTATCCTAGAAACTGAATTCGTCGCTACTTACACATTTGTTATATCACCGTGATAGTTTTGTATTTTTGAATATTTCTACGGAAATGGCGCAACTAGAGAGAGAGAGAGTATTTCTTTCTTCAATATTATCGTAGAGAGATTATTCGCCTGGAATCTAACACTAATAATATCTAATAAATCTCGTGATGTGCTAAAATTTCAAAAAAAAACATTCAAAATATTTTTGATATGTATATTATCAAAATTTTGTTTGCCAAAGTAAACAAAAACAATATCTAATACATGATTTCAGTTTTCTAATAAATGAGAATTTTACTCTCTGATGTCCAAAGAAGATTGCAATGCTGTTTTAACGGTAATGTACTCATTGTCAAAATATTTTTTTAAATAAATTATATTCCAAATGCTTTTAAACAAATACGTTTATTATATTTTGTAGATGTTTATCTTAAACACCTCAGAGCAGTAGAAATAATATATATATTATCACAGTGTTATTTTTTTTTTAATTTAAAACTAACACGCATTGTATGGAAAGATGGAGTTCAGTGAATATTTTCCAACGCATCACGCACAACGCAACGCAATCGTATATTTTTCCAACTATATAACAAGCAAGAAACTGTTTACTGAAAAAATAGTTTTGTATTTTTCACTTTAAAGTATACATTATTTTTCGCAACAAAAATGACTTTTTAAGATCAGAAATTCGTAGAAATATCCGATAGGGAAGAGGTTAAATGTAGAAATCCCCTTCATTATTAAAAAATGTACATACACTTTTTAACATTAAGTATTTATTATATTTATATTATATTTATATAATAATTCTTTTTATTTAGATAATTGGTAGTTAAAATTAAAAAGCCTACTATATGAGAAAAGTTCTAAGCTTCCTCTTATAAGTTTTACATGAATCAACAGTGCCGCCAATTGGCACAATTTTGAGTGTATAATATATTCCTTTCATAGTTTTAAGACGACAGGTTATACACTGAGACGTTAGCTTAGGTAATTCAAGTGTGTCATTTGTCACACATTCAAAAGATTTTGTTAAATAATCATTTGAATCATAATATATCATAGTAAATTCGTTAGTAAGATCTCGATTTTAAAAACTATTTCTTGTTAACTTGTTTTAATTAAAGGTAACAAATTTCGTAATCATAGATATTGGAGCTAAATCGGGAATTTGGATCAGTGTTTTTAAGAGTGTTTATTATTGGTTATCACTTAATATTTTTCTAAATTCATAAATGCATACATTTTGAATATTAGATAGTTTTTCAAAGGATTTAATGAGAAAATTCTAGTTTAGTTTTAACTGATTGCAAGAATATACAGTGAAATACGTTTAACGCGAAAACTCTTAAGACGGAATATCAGTTAACACGAAATAATACAACGGTTCCGACCAACTACTGTGTTTTTCATGCATATTTTTTTCTTAACACTAAATGAAAATTGCTTAACACGAAAATATTTCCCTTCTTGGAATGAACACAATACGATAAAATTACCACGATTGGACTGTCCTGTTGTATTATCGGAAGGATTCATTACAGTAGATGGTGATAATGTGCGTACAGCTCCAATTATGGCAGACGAAGGTATTTTTGGAGTTTGCTCAAAACTCCAAAAATATCATTTATTCCGATGCATCAGATTCTGACGTGGAAAATTTAAGGAATAATGCAGCTACTGTTCCCACGTCATCAGAAATAAGGAACTTCATGAAAAGTATGCACAGTTATTTAGATGCACATTCCAAAGGTGAAATGAATAACAAAGTGGACGGCATCGAGCAATATTTTGACACTTCGATGCTAAAAAAAATAATGCAAAGAAAAGTAACAGATTCTTTTCCAAAACCTCAACAAATGTTTTGCTTTTGAAAAAAATTTGAAATGTTTGTATTAAAGTTTTTCTGAATGTTTTTGTTTCATTTATTTGTATTAAATATATGCATATATACGTATCAATGTAAGTAAAATAAACACAAAACACTTAATTTTGATTATATAGGGCTATTTTTTTTAATATTCTTTAACACGAAAAAAATTTTCAGTCCCTTCAGTTTCATGTAAAGTGATATTCATTCTATTTGTTTTTATACACATTCTAACATTAAGTATCATTCTAAGAATTTTGTTTTGAATTCATGTTCAAAAATTTTAATTACTAATTTAGTTGCATGACTCCAAATATTCATTCCTTCAGTATTGTAGTTAGCGACGCTGACTTCTGTGCCGTAGAATCTGGGTTTGAATCCCAGAGAAGGCATGGTATTTGTAAATGTATGGTGCTTTTGCGGCATTAGGGTACTGTGAACAGCGATCGAGTTTCAAGTACTCTCATGAAGTTGATGGAAAGGGAAGAGAGACGGTATACCCCAGATCCTCATCAGGGTGTTCTCCCTCAAAATTGGGGATTAACCGAGTCAAATCGTATGTCACCTGTATGGTGCTTAAAGCTACCGCTAACGGCATGACTTCTAGGCCTTGGCCGCAATAAATTTCGTCGCGACGAACTGCGTTGCAATCCACATGCCCACAAAAATACTCACATCTACTCTAAACGTTGGGTCTTCAGAGGCACCTAAGCTCGAACTCGTTATACACCGGCTATGGATTCTTCGTCGAAGCCAGAAGGCTACCGAAGGCACAAAATTATATGTTAAAATATCCAGTAAAATTTAAAATTAAAAAAACCTTACGAATATTGAAATTTTAATTTTTAAAAAAATCTTTCTGAATCCACGAATTCTAAAAAAAAAAAGCTAAGGAAAAGGAATACTTCTTTCCCATTAAACGAAATAAAATAAAGAGATAATCCAATACTCCTTTTATGAGTTACCTCAAAGTTTTATAAAAGAAGGCAAAATAAGATTATTTATTATCCTTTCGCTTTTTTTTTAATGTAAAGTTTATTCCCCATTTTTTTTTTTCCATAAAATCATATTTAATATTTTCAATGATTGGAATTTATATGTGTAAATTTAAATAAAAATATTAAATGTATTTTCTTTATTTAAAGGATTTTTACTCGGCTGAGTGGCGCGGTCGGTTTGTTGCTGGCCTTCTGTACCCAAGATTGCGGGTTCATCCCCGGCCCAAGTCGGTGGATTTTCATGATGCAGAAACTTGGCAGCGGCCATGTCGTATAATTATATGGCATGTAAAAGATCCCTAGGTAAAATTAAATCTTACTACAAGTTCTCCGCATAGTCAGAGCTCGCGGGTGTCTCCCTCTAGGGAGGAAACCGGACATCAAGATTACCTGAGGTGATTGGTATCCGCCAATATGGAGCCACACTAATAAGTGATACCAGCTTTCGGTGATGTACTGGGTAGATTGTGATGAACTCTGTTCATAATCTGCCATTAGAAAAAAAAAGGATTCAATTCTTTGTGAAAGGGTTTTATTTATTTATTATTATTATTATTTGCTTATTATCTTTCGCTTATTCTTAATATATGCTTGGTAATTCCTTTTTCTATAAAGTCTAACGAAAAAAACGCATTTCGGTTAATTAATTTATATTTTGGTGTCGTTCTCAGCTTTACGCATTTAATATTTTATCTACTTATTCAAAATGAATAGTAATACCAATAAATAATGAAATACCAATGGAATTCCTCATCTTTCATTACTTCTTTGATTTGCATAATGAAACATTTAGTTGATAAATAATTAAGATATGAAGTAACAAATATTTATTATTTGCACCATCTTTTCAGCTTTATTATATATTAGACGACTTTGTTAAAAATTAATATTTTTGTTTTCATTGTTTTTATGAAGTAATTGGAGTTATTCTATAACCAATCAGAGATGTGTGTGTGTGTGCATCAAGATATGTCTAATGAGAGTTTGTAGAGAAGATATATTTACCCAAATTGTATACATAAATATTAATTGGTATTTTACTTATTAAGAAAAAATAACTTTTCATCCTATTTTATGCTATGGATAATTTGCATTTATGTATTTCCTATTCTAATACGGTCAGGAAAAAATACACTTTTTTTTTACTACTGCACATTAAAAAGCAATTACTTTTATTGAATATTAATACATTAATTTTTCTTTAGGTAGGGCATATTTGGCTATGTTGTTTTCGAAAAGTTTGGTCATTGATTGATAATACCATATACAGTCGGGCAGAAATTTAACAAATTTTCCTCCTTCGCCGATTAAAATTAAGTCAAAAAAAACCCTATTTAGCAGGTAATGAACTTTGAATTAATGAATTATTTCAACAACTGAATTTTTTTATTAGTTTGTGTTAGAAAAATTTAGATTTTTTTTTTTCTCTTTTTAAATGACATTCTTTTTGTCCGTAACTGAAAAGAAATTTTTTTGGAAGTAATAAACTTCAACAGACAAAAGTATAGAGAATTATTAGATATAGTACGTTTAAATGAATCATGAGGGTAACCAGTCGCGTGACTTTTGAATAGGACAGGAATCTCCTTTCTCATCTCATCCCACTCCACAACTCAGAAGAGTTTTTTAAGATTTTAATGATTACGTTACATTTGATGACGGACTGCTTACCTGTGCAACTGAAGTTCAGGAAACTTTTGACTTTTCTGGGTCAATAAATAGCAATTTCTATGCAGATATTGATAACGATACTTTTATCAAAACTATTGCGTTTTCTAATGTTTTACATTGTTCCTAAAGTGTGAAAATATACCTTATGCAGCAGGTTGTAAATGACACAGTGCTCCCTTCTCTTCATAAAGTTGAATAAAAAACTATTTCAAGTCAAGAACCAAAAATATTTTCAAACATCTAACAGTCAGTATTTAAAAATTTACAATAAAATAGTGCGTAGTAATGCACTAAAAGTATTTTTAGCTATTGAATAAAAAGCGCTATTTGCATTTTGTTTGAACCCTGAATTAACGATATATATATATATATATATATATATATATATTGTGTTGTGTGTGTGTGTGTGTGTGTGTGTGTGTGTGTGTGTGTGTGTGTGTGTGTGTGTGTGTGTTGTGTGTGTGTGTGTGTGTGTGTGTGTGTGTGTGTGTGGGGCGCGCGCGGTGTGTGTGTGTGTGTGTGTGTGTGTGTGTGTAAGGATAATTAAATTAGATTAAAAATTAAATTCCCTATCTAGCAATTCACTTTTATACTTGTGACGTCTCTCGCGTCTTTCTGTTAACATAACTCCTATGTTCTTTGACGGCCACGATTAATGGCAAAACTTTTCCAACCCAATACCAAGAAGATAAACAAAGATATTATGCAAATGAGATTTACTATAAAAGGATAGAAGCTTTGATGATAAGATATAGCGTAGCAAGCTTAGATATAGCGTGGCAAGCCTAGATATAGCGCGGCAGGCTCAGAGATAGTATTGTGGAAGCATTCTGATCGATAGCGTGACAAAGCTTAGTGTGAATCTTACAGATCCAGAGTTAGCAGTCCGATAGTTTTGGGAAAGAATAGAAGCCTAAGATAAAGAAATTGGAATCATCTTTTATAAAGTTTATAGATACCATTTTCTAGGTAAAGGAACCAGAACTGAAAAAGGTAATATTAGATATAAGTAATTAGATGCATAGGATTATTAATGATAATTGAGATAAAGGATCTAGTTGCGTGATCTGACTTGAATACGTGATTTAATTTGGGCTTGACTCTCACTTTAATTAAAATTGTCAAATTAAATTTAAGTAATATAAGTTATTCTTAATAAAAGTTGTATTAAGAATTTTATGTCTCATCATTTTGATAATCCCACACCCAGCTTACGCGGAACCGGCACGACATGGTCATCACAGGAAGGCTATGCCGCAATGGCGCCCGAACGTATTTAATTCTGGGTTAGGTAATGTAGGTGGAAGTACGGTTCTACCTGAAATGTACTTTTCAGGGTCGGAGAACGTTGCAGAGTTTATAGAGTGTATAGATAACAACATACAGTTACTTGAAATCCCAAGTAATCTGTCATGTGCTTACTTAAAAGTCATCTCAGGGGAAGGCTCAAGATTGGTATTCGATATTTGGTTCGTTGTTGAGTGCAAAATACAGCCACGGATTTTGCGCAGCTCAAAGCTGAATTAGCGAAGGCTTTTCCCGCGGTCAAAAATAAGAAAGAACTACAGTCGGAGTTTTATGCATCCCAGCAGGGAAGAAATCAGGATGCTACTGATTTTGTGTATAGATTACTAAAATAGAGAAGTTTAGAATTAGGAATGTCCCAAAGCAGACTTAGTGGATCATATTTTAGTTCGACTCGAACCACAGATCCAGGACTACGTGGAAGTCGAAATCCACAAAACACGATACAACTTTTTAGAAGTCTTGGCCAAATTCGAAGAGATATTCTTGCAAAATTACAAAGGGGTTATCAGAACGATAATATAGAAAGACGAGGTCAAAATGCGCATAGGATGCCTAATTTTGAATCTAATGGTAGAAACTGGAGGAATTCTGAAATAAGGCGTAGACCAAATAACAGTAGAAATGAATTTTATGAGAATAGCCGTCAAAATAATAGAGGGTTCGAGAGGAATAGGTTTCAAAATAATGATCAAAGATTCAGCAACAGGGGTTACTCAGGTCGAAATGAGCGAAATGATAATTTTAATAGAGGGGACCGTAGAAATAGGGGTTCGAGTGATAATTTCAATCGAGGCGATAGGACGCAAAGGGGACGATTAAATATTGTAAAGGTTAATGATCAACCTCAAGGGATGTCGACAAGAGAGACAATTAGACTTTCTCCGATATGTATAGCACCCGTAGAACTTCCACACGTTCCTATATTATTAAATAACACATTTTTGAAAGCGCTATGGGACACCGGAGCAGATAAATCATTTATATCGGAAGAAGTATATAGAAAATATTTTTTCTATAAGCAAATTAAAAAATCGCGAGCCCAGGTAATAACAGCACAGGGTGCGAAATGCCAAAACATGGGGATCGTAGAATTAAAAATTCACATCAGACAATTCGAAAGAAATTGGTCATTTCATGTGTTGAAAGATTTAGAATACCCATGTATTCTAGGTATAGATTTCATAAATGCGTCAAGAATCGTATTAGATTTTAATCAAAAATCGTTGAAAATTCCAGATTCTCAAATAAATAAGGTGGTTGAACCAATTAAAGAGGAAAAAGTTGAGATAGATTTATCTAAAACAAAATTGGGGAAGTAGAAAACAAAAACTACAAAATTTGTTTAGTAGTTTTAAAGGTTATTTTCAGACAAACCAGGTCTTACTCATGTTTTATACCATGAAATTGACACGGGAGATAACCCACCAGTAGCTTCAAGGCCCTATAGGTATGATCGCACTAAGCAAGCAATAATAGATTTTCACATACAAAAAATGTTACAAGAGGAAACGATTGTTCCAATTCAGTCCCCATACGCGTCACCTGTTGTATTATAAAAAAAAATA
>BMAV01013518.1:0-52251 GCA_019973955.1 Trichonephila inaurata madagascariensis | reverse complement strand
GATAGGAACCCACGTAACTTGTTTTATTTTCGGGATCGGTCACATTTCTAAATTTTGCCCAGAAAAAATATCGTGGTCCAAAGTGTATAATATGCGAAAATTTTGGCTATAAATCTGATACTTGTCCTCAAAAAATATCCCTTCTTCTAATAAATGTTGATGAAATTACCCCATTAACTACTATGTGTAAAAAAGTTAAAATTTTATCTAAAAAATATTATCTTTAGTTGATACCGAAGTCAAGTACCTTTAATAAAAGAAAGTGTATGGAATCAATTAGGCTCTCCTTTAATAAATATGGTAATATACTAACCGGTTTGGCCTTTAAAAAACTCATGTAATTGATTCATTCAACTCAACTGTTACAATTGACAACCAAGACTTTCCTGTTAAAATTAATGTTGTCCCCAACCACTCAATGAACTTTGATATTTTTGGTTGTAATCCAATCAAACAAGCTAATTTGACTATCACACCTGATAGTGTTATTTTTCAAAAGCTCAAACCGAAATGTCTGACGCTTCACAGAATCATTTGTTTTCGCAATTACTGACGACATTCCTAAATTTGATTTGGGCCCCTGAAATTCCAAAACAAATGTATCGATGTTGAGGCATTACTCTATCCTATAGCCAAATAAAAAATTAAAACGACGGATATTGGGGTTAGCATTACCGTGAGGGAACGACAAGCCAATTTTCATTCTCCAAGACGGTTACCTTTTACTGAACGTGATATAGTAGATAAACAAATAGATGAATGGACAAAAAATGGTATTATTGAACCATGTTCATCTGATTATGCCAGCCAAGTCCTAGTAGTCCGCAAAAAAGACGGCAGTCCGCGAGTCTGCATTGACTTTCGAAAATTAAATCGTGTGTTAGTTAAGGATCACTATCCTCTGCCCTCATTGAGGATATTTTAGATAAACTTGGATACTAGAGTTTTCAGTACCATTGATTTACGTAATGGTTTTCCATGTGCCTGTTAACAAAAGTCGCCCATATACCTCCCCTTTAACACAAAATGGTCAATTTCAGTTCCTTAAAAAGCCCTTTTGGACTCTCTACATGCCCTTCACGTTTTATCAATACAGTTTTCGTGACTTAATTGTTCCCAAGGGAAATTTTTCTTCTTACATGGATGATATAGTTATCCTTGCTAAAAAGGGAAACTGAGGCTATTGATAGACTCAAAAAGTTCTTAAAATGTCCAGTGATTACAGACTAGAAATAAATTTTGGGAAATGTCAATTTCTGCATAGGAAATTTAATTTTTAGGCCATATTATTGAAAACAATAAACTTTTCCCTTCCTTCTAAAACTAAATCAGTTGTCCATTACCCCGAACCAAAACAACTAAAAGTTCCAAAGCTTTTTTAGGCCTCACTGGAAATTTTTGTAAATTTATCCCCGCTTATTCTGTTATTGCTAAGCCACTTAGTGATCTTTTACGTAAAGATACTCCTTTCAATTTTGATGTAAAACAAAAGCTTCCTTTGAGAGTTAAAACGTTTGCTCTGTCAAACACCCTTAGGTATATATCGGCAAGATTGTGAAACGAAATACATACTGATGCGTCAATCGACGGACTTGCTGCTGTTTTTTTAAAAAAAACCCTTTTGATGATAATTCCTTACATCCTTTATTTCGTCTAGAAAAACGCCCGAAACCGAGAAAAAAAAAACCCGGCAGAACTCGAAGTTTTAGCAATCTAGAAGTTAAAAAAATTTAAAGTGTCATTTTAGGAACCCTTTTTAAAAATAATTCGTTGTAATGCATTTCAAAAAACTGTGAGTAAAAGATCAAAAACGAACGCGCGTTGGGCTCTGTTTACAAGTTATGATTACACCTTTTACTGCTCGGGCCCCAAAAATATGTTGACGCTTTAAGTACACTGCAAAAACGTTTTTCCAAACTGGTAAAAAATCTCCTTTTTAAATACGTCACATACTCAAAATAGCCCAGCAAAACATACTCAAATTTGAGAATAGCCCATTCTTATCTTTGGCAAGACTAGTATAAAAATTGTAAACATCATATACCTTTTTTGAACCTGTTACGGGATAAAATTTGAGAATATAAACAAATAGGCAATGCACTCTGTATGAGTTTTTTTGGGGTCAAATATGAGTATGTATCGTTTTTTTTATGGTTTTTTTATCCAATACAAATTTTTTTAACGTACAAATATTTTTCAAATAAAATTTTAAAAGGGGATCAAAATATGTGATACTTAAGTTGTAAATTTCTTTTTTTCCATCTTATATATTATTTAAAAAATTTTTATGAATTTTTTTACCACTTGAAAATATAAATTTTTTGTTTTTTTGTGTTACTTGATATCATCGCAAAAGTCCCAAATTTTCAAGATAATTCGCCATGTCTTTTCGCAGAATTAACAACCGCACTTGTGTTATTTTTGTCCCTTTTTTTTTGAGATAATACGCAATTTCCCAAAAAAAATATAATTTTGGTTTAAAATGTAACTGCTAGTGATCTAAACTGTATTTTTTTTTTGTAATTTATACCTCAAATTTTAATTTTTTGAAAATAACAAAAAAGATTCATGCTATGTTAAACAAATGTGTAAACAAATATTTATTTTTTTGAAATATATTGTTTTTAAAAATCTAATACAAACAGAAAAATTAACTTTTTTTTAAAAATCGTCTTTCAAAAATATTTTGGGAAAATTATTCAAAGAAGTGTCTGGAAACATTATGATAAATAAAGACTTTTTTCTATTAAAATTTCAAAAACTAAAATTAAAAAAGGGAATAGTTTCTTAACATTTTGTAGCATAAAAAAAACTTAAAATAAGCCTTTAAAAGGGGAAAGTTTTTTTTTATCAATTGTTTTTTTAAATCTTTCTTTAAAACTTCTCTCTCAATACTTAAAACCCAGTACTGGGACCCCTTTTAATCCATCCAGATGGAATTAAAATCATTGTAACATGTGTTACAAATCAAACTCACTTTATATACCCCAAAAAAACAAATATTGTAGTTTTATTAATTTTTTTTAAATCAAAATTTAAAAAAGTTTGGGGCCTTAGAAGAATGTAAAAAACTAAAATGGTAAATTTACATTTACAAAACATTTAAAATTTATAAATTTTTTAACCCAAACGGGAAAAGAGATTTTAGAGACGTTTTCAGCACCATTTAGAAAAAAAAATAACATCTAGGGACCAGTCGAACCATTTTTTACCCTTTTACTAGTGTACAGCTTTTTTTTAATGATTCACTTAAACAAGAAAAATAAAACAACAAATCATATTTTTTAAATATTTATTTTGGGAAAATTTTACAAAACTATCGGGAATTTAAAAGAAAAAGAATACAATGTAATTTTTTAAAAAATGCCCTATAAGTTATTTTTATTGAATTTTTTGTAAACACTATCTAAAATGAATTTTCATCAACTCCATCTTTTTTTTGTACAGCAAATATTTTTATTTGATATACACATCAAATCATTTTAAATTTGGGGGTTCTAGTGTAAAAGGGAAAATGTAATTAAACAGATTTTTTTATTTTTTTTGAAATCAATAGATGTGAAAATGCCTTTTAAACAGTGTTTCAAAAAAATTATTTGTTGGGGTACATGAACCATCTAAAATTTTTATGAAGAATTTATAGATAGCTGTTTCGAGAGGAATCTTAATTACAATTTGCTGTCAGTGAAAAAAAAATTATTTTGATAGATTTTCTATCGTGGACATCAAATTTTCATTGTAAACATCTGCAAAAAACATACAGCCTCAAATTATTTAACCTCTCTATAAACTATTTTCATTTTAAACCCCTGCATCACATTTCAGATGGGCCAAAATAAGCAAATTCTCAATCTAGAATAAGATTTTAAAAAATTATTAGAAAACAAAGACAGAAAGTGCGAATTTGGGAAAACCTTTGTCCATAAAAAAATTTTAATGATGGCAATATTCTTTTAATAAAAAAGATGATCTTAGTACTCACCAAAATATTTGAAATATTCATTAGAATAAACAACAGAAACTAAAAATTTCACTTTTTCAATCTAGACAACGGAAAGCATGGAAATGTTTAAGTTTTTGAAAAAAACACTTAAAAAGTCGAAATTAAAAAAATTTCGCGGGAAATTAAATCAGTAAAAAAATTTTTTTTAATATCCTAGAATAATAATATCCAATATACACAAAAATAAAATTTCAAAAAAAATAAATTAAAAAAATATCAAAAACAGAACCAAAAAATGTAGGTAACCGTATTGTAATGTTTTTCCCCCCCTTGACAATTGTCAACAACAACACTTTGGGACATAGTAACCCAAATCAAATTAGCGTTTTTTCAATACTCAAACTAAAAAAAAACAAGCTGTCTTTTCCCTCCAACCTGAAATGTATAAAAAAAAATTATTTAAAGGGTGGTTTTTGTACCTATCTTGTTTTTCTGCTTTTGTAATTCCATGGAAGAAAACTTTATTAAAAAAACAACAATCTACAATTCATAAAAAACATTTTACTGCAAAACAATAGTTTTATTTATGTAACATGATGGTTTACCACCTTTTAAAGCAGAACTTTAAAAGGGGTTTTAGTAGTTGGCTATATTTTGTAATGACATAGATAAAAACTTTTTACTTTTGGGGAAAGTTTGAATATTACCCCTTTGATTCGGCGACTGGAAACGATCGCCAAACAACCCCAAAAAATGCATTACTGATAACTTTATCAATATATTTTTTTTTTTTTCATTAATATATTTATTTTTTTTGTAAAATTCCACTTTAAAATTTTTCCTCAACACCTTTGCTAAAGTTTTTCGCCTAATTTCCTTCAAAAAAATTAACTTCGCCAAAACACCCCCCATTCACTTAAACCCCAGGGGGGGTTTTTAAAAAAATGATGCTTAAAAATAAATTTTTGCCGGGAAAAATCCAACAAAGACTTATGAATCAAGTAAAGTTTTATATAATCCGTCAAAATAAAGTAAACACACATTTACCATACGCTTAGTTGGCAGTCAACTGCAGAGTGTAATTATTTTTTTTACCAACTTATTTAACTTATCTTTTTTTAAAAAACAAATCTTTACTTTTGTTTTACAAACAAGAAAAAAATATTAAGTAAAATAAAAAAAAATAATCAGTACTCTTTTAAAAAAGGTCCCCCGCGTTAACGTGGTGAAAAATATAGTTCGTAAGATTTAAAAATTTAAATTTTTTTTTGAACCTCAATTTTCAAAATATTCCAGTATAAAAAGAGAGTTTCGTAATCCTGAATATGTTTTAATTTGTCCAGAGCATTAATTAACGGGGGTTTTATACATGAACGAATCAAATTCGATCGAAGCATGCCGTCAAATCGCACAAGCATATTTATTTCAAAATAAGAATATCGACGTGCTCATTTTTGAGTATGTCTTTCTCGTGTAGAATATACAGGTCTTAACAAAATCAGTGTACTGATTCTATGTGCATAGGATAAAAGAATCTCAAGAACTCGACCCCATATTTTTTTCCATAAAAATCGTCTACAAAATGGTCCATATGATAACTATTGTATTAAAATAATATATTATATAAAATTTATTGACGGTGCGAAACCCCTTGTTATTCCTGACGGGGATAGCATCACTTTATCAAAAATGCTCACGACAAAGGACCTTTTCAGTTAAAAAGAACTCTAGAACATATAAAAAATAATTATTTTATCCACAACTTCAATCCAAAATTGAAAAATATATTTCTAATTGTGAACATGTATTTGAAAATAAAAATCTGGTAAACAAGAAGGGTTTCTCCCTCCTCTTTTTCAAAGATTGACATACCTCTAAATACATACCATATTGATCATCTTTGGGTTTTTAGCAACATCGCATAAAACTACAAATTCATTTTAGCTGTCATTGACTTTTCCCCAAATTTGTTTGGTTATATATATACCCCACTAAAACTACATCTACTTGAGGTAATAAAAAAATTAGACATCCAAAAACTACTTTTGGGAAATCCTCGTTTCTTATCACTGATCGTGGAACTACATTCACTTCCGACGAATTCCACACTTATTGTTCCGAACAAAATATTTCACTTCATATTACTACAGGTTTGCCACGTGTGTGTGTGTGTGGTCAAGTAGAACGCATTAATCGAACAATTATTTCTGTCTTATCTAAGATGTCAGAAGACGATCCCACGAAATGGTTTAAGCATGTTCCTTCACCACAAAAGAAGTCTTAAACTCAACATTCCAACGAAGCATTAACACCACTCCTTTTGAATTACTCTTTGGAACACAAATCAATAACAAGACTGATTTGCGCATTCAACAATTAATGGGACGAACAGCTACAACTCGAATTTGAAAACAGATAACTCCTACGTAAAGCGGCAAATCGAAAATAATTAAAGTGCAAATGAAAACAAAAGTTTTATAATCTTCGACGAAAATCTCCTTGTTTATAAAAGTGTTAAGGACTTAGTTGCTTTTAAAAAGAACGCAAAAACGGACCGGGACAAAAACTCTGCAATAAATTTATCGGTCCATATAAAATTACTGAGGTAAAGTCTAACGATACCTACAACGTCGAAAAATGTGGAAATTTTGATGGCCCAACCAAAACAAGTACTTGTGCCGAATACTTGAAACCATGGACACAATATGAATGTTACATTACAAACGAAAACTTTTACATCGTTTTTGACATTATCACCATACTCAAGATTGCTTTGTATTGTTTGTTTTTCTTTCCATCTGTATACCTATTTTTTATTTTATTTTTATGCTTTGTTATTAGTTTTGATTTTCTGATACATATTTGACTGTTTTAATAAGTGTTTTATTTGTAAGTTTATTTCCTCTAGCTTTTTAATTTTATTTCATGACATTTTGAAATACATTGTATTTTACATGCGAGGACGCATGCGTGGTCATGATGGCCGATGTAGGAATGGATGTGCACGTTATCATATCCTTCCTATATTCCCTTAATGACGTAAGGCCAAGAGAGCGCCACCTAGCGGACAAGGCGGTTCGAGGATAAAGAGACGACAGACGGACGAATAGAACGATTGCGCGGGAAGACAGAGAGAGACGAGTCAGACGGGACGAGACGCCTGGTGGAATCCAACGACCCGATAACTTTTTATTAAATTTTAGCTCTCCCTTGTAGATAATTCCCTAAATAAATGCATACTTAATTCAATCTGATCGTTGTCCACTCTCTCTCTCTCTATATATATATATATATATATATATATATATATATATATATATATATATATATATATATATACACATATATATGCCTACACGTACAGTAAATGTTAGCAAACACACAATATTTACAATCTAAATAATACGGAGGAAAATTATATTCATGTATACACAAAACGATGTAAAAGATGATTTCCTCTGAACAAATGCTGAGAAAGGAGGAGGCCACGTTGTATTGTTCTTTTGTAGACAGTTTATGAGTGTACGTCCTTTGAAAGGGAATTTGTTACAAACAAGTATCACAGATGCTTGGCAATCCTGAACTGTGCCACTGGAGATGGTCAGTAGGTGATACATTGAAAAGTTTCAAATAGGCGTTAAGGGTTTTATACCGAGTTAGAAACTGGGGAAGTTTAAATTTAGGTTGTAAGTAAAGTACCTTTAAAGGTCTTTGATGAGAAGGAATAAAATTTCTTGGTGAATTGTGCATTATTCTATATAATTTATTCCACTCAGGTATAATTTTTTCCTTAAAAACATTCTTATAATACGATTTTGGAAGGCTCATAGGAATCAGATCGTTTAATTTTGTCGCTTCTTTTGCAAGCCATTCAACAAGTTCATTGCCATAGGCCCATATGACCTCGAACAAAAGAAACGAAAACTTGTACATATCGGCTTCGAAGAAAATTTAGACTAATTTTCGGCTTAACAATTAGTTGATTTTGAGAATTAATGTTACAAAAGGCATAAAAAGATGAAAGGGAATCACTTCAAATTAAGAAATTCGATGAGTTTTTCATTATTACAGTTCCAGCGGACTGCTTGAGCTATGCAAATCAATTCAGCCTGAAACCCACTACATTTACCTCTTATTCGAAATTGACGAGTTCTAATTTCAATAAAATCTTGAAAGATAACAAATATAAGGTCAACCTTACTGTTGTCTGCTTTACATTTTGCTACCATATGTAAAGCAGACAACTGAATAGTTGTCTTTAATATTTTAATAGCACTTATATATAAGTTGAGGGAAAGTCGTTCAGAAGGAGGAGGGAGCTCAGATATATTCACTGGAAAAATCTAGACTATTATTGGTACAGTTTTTCGTTGCATTCTTGAATTTATTATTTCTGATTATAAAGATGTCAGTCGGTGGAGAGACGAAATAGCAAACACAGCTTCATAGGATATATGTCTAAATTGAGTTGCTCAAAAGGCAATGCGGTTAGTCCATTTTTTAACATTTTCTGATCCTTGCAAATAATTTAATAACTAAGAAGAGTATTATTTATTTTATCAAAACTTACAAGAATCAGAAAAGACCGAAAAAAATGGACTTAACCACATTGCTTCCTGAGCGACTTAATTAATAGTATTAATTTTTGTAAATTATGAAAAATATTTAAATTTTCAACATATGTATATAAAAAAATTAAAGCGATCAAGTTGTGTTTCTGAAAGTATTTCATGACTTATTTAATACTATTATTTTTATCACTGTTTTTATTAATTAAATAAATGTTCAGATGTAAATATTTAGGAACATCATTATGATTTGGGTTTTAGTTTGTAGTGCGAAAAGAGATTAACTGTCCAAAATTTAACAATCCACAAAGATGTTATTTTTTCATAATTATCTGATTTCATTCCATGTAATTTCTAAAATTATCGTTCATTTATATTTGCAAATTTATAAAACCACATCAATTTATAGCCTGTGCTAGAAATTATTTTACTCTAAATTTTACATGCAGATTAATTTGCTTTGCAAAACTTTAAAATCGTGAATGATATTACGAATTAGAGTTAATGATGAAGTTTTTCTATTGATAAGTAATACGTAAAAATATTGGGAAAAAAAGTCTTCAACAGTTAATTTTTATTTTTTTTCAATTTTTTTTTTATACGGAGATTATGTATTCACTAAATGCATGCATCTCTAAGCCATGAATGAAAGCAAAATAAATTATCTCCTAGCAAAGTATTTTGAAAGATATAGCTCTACGTGAGCACTTGAAAAAATGACTGATATTTTTCAGGGATGCATTATTACGATCTTTATGCAAAACCAATTTATGGAACTCCATGAAATTGCTAGCAATCATCTCCCTAAAACATTTTTCTTGTTGAATAAAAACGTAAAGTGTTATTACAGTCATAAATTTAACTCTAGCTTTAGTGAGTAAAAGCTGTACTGTGCAGATATAAAATTATCTATGAATGCCAGAAATCTTTAAAAATAATTTTGAATTCATTGTACATCTAGTTACGCATGGGTTTGTAGGGTTATTAACTTTAATTAGATTATAACGAAATCCTAACATTGGTCAATTATGTTTATGTAGAGTAGAAAGTGTGTGTGTGTTCATACTCTGCCTTAATTCTGATCAATAAATATATTAAGAGGATTCCTTGTTATGAAAATGTAGGAAGTATAATTTTATCAACTTTTATAATGAGATTTATAGAGCTTATACTAGAAAGAATAGATACAATCAACAGTAAAAGAAGAATATTTTTTAATGATAAACATGTTTAAAATATATACTATATTAGAAAAACCAATAAGTTGTGTATTGAAAACTTATGTATGCCTCCATAATTCTCTAACAAAGGGAAAAACCGCTAATTTTGTTTATATTTTTACACAGATTTTTGCTTTTAGTTCAATTTGAAGTATGTGTTTCTTTTATTTTTAGTTTAAAAATAAAATAAATCATTCCGTAGTCTAAATTTTTTTATAGATAATTTTCCTCAAATTTCATTGTAGCTTTTAAACTCTTTATAAGAATATCTTTCTCACGATGAGATTTTATTTCTTTTCCAAGTGAGGTTCATTTTTATAATCAGTATATCTACTCAAAAATATTTCATATTCTAATACCTTATCTTAATAACTAATTTGACTTAAAATTTACATTTCATTCAAATTTAATCATGGTTTATACTTTATTTGGTCTGCAAATAATACATACATAATTTTGTTTTAAATATAAACAGAAATATTTCTTCATTATTGCACATATGAACTTCTAAAAGCTGTGTTTTATGTTGAAACCTCAAATTAATACAATACATCGACCACCGTTTTGGTTTTAAAATGCCAATAAAAATATTGGCTAGTATTAATTGACAGCTTCAACATGTATTCAGAAATTACAGTTGCTTACAAATATTTTGTTTTGTTTTGTTTGACAGTAAGGATATACCAATGGAAACTTTACTTAAATACACTTACTTATAATGAAAGTACAACATGGAAATTGAATAATTAGAAAGATGTTATTTGTGGGATCCTGCAGAATTGGTAATAGCGGAGCGCATGTCGTTTATACAGTTTGAGGAAATTTTTTATTGAGACCCAATTAATATTGTACTTGATTTTTTTATATGTATCACGTGTAAGAAATGCTTGGACAGCGACAGAGACAGCAGCCCGCATGGATCTACGCATCCACCGAAAGGACGTGGTGACATCTTCTGTACAGTTGACCGCTATAAGAGTACAGTTGATTGATGCTCCTACATAGATCACACAGACACACAGAATTATTGTCTGTCGAGTGACTAATGACCTGCCACTCACCCCACAGCCCACACAACTCCTTTTCAATAAAGCCGGACTTGAGAAACAGGTTTGACAGAATGGCAATGAATCGTGTCCTCAGCTGAGTAACGCTTCTATTTGACCAATTGAAGTGGCCACTCAGGATTATGTCTGTCATCGTGATAGGTCCATTTCGCATGCATGTATAGAATGCTACCCTCAAAAACAAAATTAAAAGGGGGGTTATTTTGAAATGTTTTTAAATCTATTAATCTCATGACAACCCAATTATCAGCACAAACATTGTTTACGACCCCTTCCAAAAAAAATATGCATTTATTCAACAAGTGGGAAACCCTTCATCCCCATAACAAAAAACAATTTCCTTTTCACACTCTTAAACAAACAACAGTTTTTTACATCTTTCCTTTGGGGTTTCATTTGGTCAACTGCCCCGAACGGGTTGACTGCCCCCGGCCTCCCATTTCCCTTCCCGCCCCCCTTCCCCCCACCGGCGTTCTGCTTCGATAGAAGTTACTTGGGTACGTTCATCCCTCCCATCTCCTGGGAGTTCTTTGTTTTTTTTCCCCAATATATGGTTTTCCCTTTTTTCTTGGTTTAGAGGAACAGCCCCCTGAGCGCCCTTCCCGAATCCAGGCATTCACGGGTCTGATCAGTGGTCAATTTATAAACCATTATTTCCTTCCCCTCCTATAATTTATATAATTAACTCCTATCTGACAAACAGTCGTAAATGAGAGTTAAAATACTTGTCTAACGTTTATCGTGAATATCGGGGGCCCCCCAAGGTGTTTACTCAATTATTTTCAACATATATATAAAATATTCCAAATATTCCCAGACCAGCCTCAATTTTATGCGAATCCCCCCTACCATACACACACAAAAAAACACAAATATATCACTAAAATACTTAATAACCCTTTTAAACTACTAGAAACATATTTTTAAAACATGGAAAATTAAACTTATGGGGGGCAAAACTGTTGAGTACTTTTTACAAGGGAAAAAGGGAAAACTCAAAACCCCAACATATACTCACACCACTAAATGGGTTTAAAACACAGTATACCTAGGACTTTTTTTTGGGTAACAAATCTGGAGCAGCAAATTTAAAATGGGAAAAAAATTTCCCGGGAAAGTTAAAATCAAATACCCCAATTTGGGAATTCCACAATGACTACTGAAAAAAAATACTTCTCTACACAGCCGTTTTTGGGGCCCCTTTTGTTTTGGTTGTCCTGTGGGGATATGCCGCTAATACTAATATAAAAAAAAATATTTCCCCAAAAAAAAAATTGTAGATTGTTAAAAACAAATGTACGAGAAACTCTGATTTTAAAAAAAATTCCCAATTTTTAAAAATTTTTTTTAAAAAACTAGCAACAAATTTTTTCATTTTTTTCCCTTTACTAATAATAGACAAAACAAAATTTGGAAAATTATGTCCCCTGCAAAATACAAAAAAGACCTAGGAGAATTCTCCTTGACTCCTATAATCCCCTTTTTAAAATTTTAAAAATTTCTATCATTTCCCTTTTTGACAAATGATTTTCTAAATTTTTAAAATTTGTACCTGAATTATTTTTTCCCTATTCCAAAATTCTACCTTATTTTTTTCGGTTTTCCCCCCCAAGGGAATCTCCCCATTCAATTATTTTTTCAATAAACCTTTTAGGCCGCCTCCCCCCAGCCAATCACAAGTCAAATTTCCCCACCCTCCCAAAAATGGGCTTTTCAACTCAAAATTTTTTTCCCCCCGGGGGTTTATAGCCACGCCCTCTCATCACATCTCAAAACCAATCAGACTGTCTCCCCACCACCAAGGACCTTTTCCCCAGGCACCATTAAATGTTATGGGAAAATTGGGGGGTTTGCGGGGCCAAGGAAACCCCGTGACACCCAGCGTTTTTTTATATGGTTTTTCCTTTTTTCCCATCCCTGGGGGAAAAGGGAGCTTCGGCACCCCGGCCCAGCGATCATCTAATTTTTTGTTTTTGTTTTTTTGGGGGGGCATTTTGGGGTGATAGAGCAGACCCTTTTAACATTCACGACACTAAAAAAGGGAAAAACATGAAATTTAAAAAATGGCTTTGACTAGGGCGTAAGTGATCATTTCCTTGACCGGGGTTTATACGGGAAAATCTTTTTAATTATACGTAAAATTTTTTGAAAAAATAGAAAAAACCCCACCCCAATTTTAATAACTTTTAAATAATTCCAACACTTGAACCCCCTTTTTCAAAACAAAAATTTTTTGGAATGCTATTAGGTGGGACAGCATTCTGCTTAATTTGTTATCAAGATTCTAATCGCCTTTCAGTGGCATTTTCTAGTTTGGGGTATTCAAAAAAAAGTTTATATTAGGTTAGTTGGGGAAAATTAAGGGAAATGCAAAAAACTGTGGGTTCCCCAAAAAACTTAATAGGATATGTAGAATATAAAGGCTCTTGTTAGCAAATTCGGTGCGAGTTCTAAGGACACTTTCTCTCTTCAGTCTTAGGCACAATTATAAAGCTAAATTTAAATTAAGATAAATGTAATTAAATTAATTTTCCCAAATTGTCTTTTGATTTATACAAATGCTTAATGCTCAAAAAATTTATAAATGCGCATTTCAAATGTAAATATTTTTCACAATTCTTTTTTCTGTGATTTTTAATGTTTAAATTAAACGTAGTGGTACCAGTTGTATAATTTTTAACTGGTATGATATCAATGTTTTGATACTAGATGGAAATTCTTATCTTACAGGAAATAAATTATAGTTTTAAAGAACTATAAGATATCCTTTTATAGTTACTTAATATTTTTGTCACCAAATCTTTAAATGGGATCTTAAATTAGTCGCCAGATGCGGAAGGGATCTGAAAACGGGAAATCGTTAATCCTGATTATCCTGATCAGGACAATGGAACAAAATTATTGAATTATTGTTTTGTATCGCCCGGACAAGTAGCAAAATTTTTGGTGAATTATTTTTAAAGGGGGAAAAAAATTGAGTTAAAATTTTGTGTTATTTAAAAGTAAAATAAAAGGGTGTTAAAAAAAGAAAAAAATATGTATACCCAACAAAGATATTTGTTACAAAGCAAATGTAATTTTAAAAAAAAAAATGTTTTACTTTAAGTTTACTAACATCACACGGCATTTGAAAATTACCTCCATTTAAGTAACGCTAAGCCGTTGATTGATTGATTGAATATTAACGTCGCGCTATTCAGCTACACGAGGGTTTTGGGAGGACAAGTTTTTTGAACCAGGGTAAGTGCGAGGACGTACCAGAGCTGGCACCCCCTCCCCTAACAACCTCACCACACCAACGGGAGGGCGTTTCTTTTTCGAATTTTAACGTGCATCCGCCCTCCCGGCGGGTCTTGGGTCTGGGCTCGAACTCGTGACGGAAACCCGATCTGATCCTATACCACTCGAAAATTTTAACGTAACCCCGTAAAAAGTTATTTATTTATTCATGCCTCTGAAACTCGCATTTGGAAATTTCTTAATACTATCTTATTGAAAAGTGATACAAAAAAAAACGCAATGCTTTTGAGGTTAATATTTTTTTTGGGAAAAAAAAACATAAATGTTAGCATAAGTTTCTTAAACCTGGGGAGGCCCTTTTTGGGGGGTATGGAGTCACTTTTCCGAAAATTACCAGACTCAGTGAACCTTAAAGTCCCAAAATAAAGTTTCGTTCTTTTTTACGATCAGATTCTGTATTTGATTTTCCTTCTTGTACAAATCCTTAGGCCTGTTTTGTCTTACTTTGAAAGAAGCTAGATTTTTTTTTCAAATTGTGTCCAAAAAATTATTTTAGTTTAGGAATTCAAATTAAATTTCAAATATTATTTCCTATTTTTTAGAATATAGACATTCCTCTACATAAGGAAAAGGTGATATACGAGGTTTTCAATCAAAGAAAAATTAGTTCGTGGTGCAAAAGAAGTAATTCAAATGAAATATTTACTTGGTGTATTTCATTTTGTATGGAAGATTGCAATGGGCACTGTATAACTCTCAATTTATTTCAAGAATCCCTGTAGTATTTAAAAGATTTTACCAACTCTTAACGAGAAAGGGTTAAATTTATTAATAAAGAACCTTTAAAAATCAGAATATAAATGTATCTACAGTACTCCATATGACATATATATGAATAGAAAGACAAAAAATATCACAACAATAATATTAGCAAAAGATTGTCTGGTATAAACAGGTAGCAAATATCTCTATTTACATATAGCCGTATCTTCCAATAGTTATCAACAGAAAACGTTTTTTAAATTAGAAGAATATTTCCACCAATAAAAAAGTTAATGTTCAGAAAAAAAAATTGTATATATATACGTGTATGTGTGTAATGTTGATTATTTCAAGTTAATTTGAGGCCGAGCGCCTAAATATTATGTTGATGTTGGTTCGTTAGCTAGTATAATCACTAAAAGCTAACAAATAAAACTGTTTATTTTAATAGTAACAAAGAAAAAAAGGTTATTTTAAGCAACCAAGACAAATACTATATTAAAACATTTAAGCAAACGTCGTTGCTAAAATAGATTAAGTTCGTCTTAAGTATTTTTTGGCGCCTCGACTGCGTCTCTCTAGTGATCGCAGCTCGTCTCCTCGCGAAGAAGGCTAGTCACGCGCTGGGGTGCATGCAGTGGTGCTCTCCCTCCTTCCTTCATATATAAGTATATATATATACAGGGGCGGCTCTAGGGCAGAAAAAACCGGACTCTTGCCCGGGGCGGCAAATTTTAAGGGCGGCATTTCGATTAAATTTGAAAAATATATCTTTTATTGTTAGAAAAAATTTGATATACTTTTTGAAATGTTATTGGGTCTGAATTTGGTATTTCATTTAACGTATCTTATGTTAATTTTTTTTACTCTGCATATTTAATGACAGTTTTCTTTTATGTTGAATCTTGAAGGATTTGAGGCGGGAGTATATGTTAAAGAGCATAAAGTTTGATATGTGTGTGTGTGTGTGTTTAAACATCTTTAACTAGTAACTTTCTCCCCATTCTGGAGCGAGGTCATAAGTGACATTCCTTTCCCCTTTATGATGTCCGGTTCCAGCTATCTAAAAGGGGACAAGGGTAATAAGAGGTTTGGGTAGACCACAGGAGATGCTTTATTTTAGTTTTGAGTGTAGTTATTAGAAATTTAAAAAAAATGCTTGTGGTCCTCATCATTATTAGACTAGTTTTCGAAGAAATTGAACTGCTTAAATTGACGATTCCTTATTTTCCATTTCATTCGTTTGAAGTAATAACAATTAATTACATCCTAAATTTCGAATTACTTTGAATTTTTTAAGACTTAAAATAATATATATAAAAAGAGAGAGAGAGAAGGGTGGCATTGGAGAGAGGGGCGGCATTTTCCATTTTTGTGCGGGGCGGCAAAACTGCTAGAGCTGGCCCTGATATATATATGTATATATATATATATATATATATATATTTCAATCAAATGTGAAAGTTAATATTGATAACTTTTGATATAAATAACACACGAAAATTGTACACATATCGCAAAAATGCAACTTGATTTGATTTTGTGTATGTGCTGCATGTGCGTGGATTAACACTTACTGGACCAGCGGAAGGAGAAAAAAGCGCTTCCCCGGGCCTGTACGTTCGGAGAGGATATGCAGGGGTGACTGGAATTTTCCCCCCTAAACTTATATATAATCTCTTTAAAAATTCATATAAAAGTCTTAAATCAATCAAATACTCTAAAAAATTACACTTTACTATTTGTTTAAAATCTAAGTATAAGTGCAAAATTTTCGCTGTATTTAAAACCATTTGGAATTTTAAAGAAATGATTTCATTCTAATGAAACAAATTAAAATACACTTTTCAAAAATTGAAAAATTGATATATATTTGGATACGGATATAGAAAATATTAGAAAACTAATCCAACTTATTCAAAATATAAAAACAGAAATCTATAGAGCAATAGATCACGAACTTTTAAATGTCCTTTAATGAACCTTTAATGTTAAACTCTTTTAGATATCTCTGATAAAAATTTGCATTTTTAGAAGCATCGCTGGTAAGTTGTTTCTCAGTTACAACCATTTCATATCTTTTTCCATCCAAACTTTTTTTATGAGTTATATTTTAATTTCGGGGTGGGAAAAATAGTTTCAAAACCTTGAGAAAAATTTAAAGAATCCTCCTCAAGAATTCTGCGGATATTTTCAGAAAACAAAACCCATTGATTTGAGGAAAACTGATTACACGCAATCTTGAAGCTTCAACTGAGAGTCAATATTTATTTTTAATGTCAATACTCGTATAATCACAACCCTGTTCAAAAATTGTAAGCATAGTTTCTATATATGTATGTATACATTTGCAAAATTAAAGAATTATATATTATGTATATTTATATAAAAAACTTATTAAACCTAATCTATTAATATTGCCACCAAGAATTATGTAAATAGTCTAAATCGAATACTTAAGGGTACACGTGCAAGAGCCAGTTTACGCCTAGGAAATGGATTTAAGTGCAAAATGGGTTTCCTGTGGTTTGTGGGTTCGTAATTTATTAAGAAATTTATCGCGTGATTCTCAAGAGTATAAGACATCAAGTAGAGTGAGTAGCCTTGAAAGTATGAATGAAGCAATGAGATGGTAGATTGGAGGCCTGTTAATCCCAAAGGCAGGTGTCTATAAAGTTTAATGCAGTGTTTCTCAAACTTTGGAGCGCGCCCTAGGGCTATAACCTGCTAGTGTGTGTTGGGGTGCGAGCATAATGTAAAAATCGAAAACATAAGACAATTTTAAAAAAAATGATTAATTAACTCAAAGCAAACAAATTACATTCTGTGTGTGTGTGACACAATAAAAAATAATATACACATTTAAACTGATATAAAATATTTATGTATCAGTATACTCTGCATGATATATTTTATAGTTAATTTATAACAATACTAAGTTAAGAATAAGCCCACGGGCTTGTCATACATTAAATTATATGCAAAATTGAACACTTATCTTGTTAATTTGGGCAGTTTAAATTTATCCCTTAAATGCTGATTAAGAATTAAGTGATAGTTTTCCAATGCCATCATTTAACACGTTTGCATTAAGGAGGGATGGGAAATATAAAAAATGAATAAATAAGCAAATCTTCTGAAATAAGTAAATTCTTACTGAACATTGTCAAGGTCATTTTATTGCCTTCGAAAGCCTTCGGAATAATTTAAAAGATCAGGGTTTACAGAAAACATCGTACTTGGAAAGACATATATACGACTGGAGCAATTAACGCACTGGCTGAGCGAGACGTTTATATACGCCGGTGGCACTTAAGAGTAAATTCGTACTGTGGGTCTGCGTCAGAGAATAGTATTATTTAATTTAATACATTGTTATTGTATGGAGGGCCGCGATGGAAAGCATGATTGAATATTGGGTCGTAAGTGTTGAAAGTTTGAGTGATGATGATGATGAGTTTGGTGTTTTATGGCGCAAGAGCCAGTTTTGGCTATACTGCGCCAAACATTCATAAGTCTGCGGTCTGGACGGGAAAAGAAGAAATTGGATGACAAGATGGAGGGTCGAAAATAGAGAAGGATCACTGGGGTACCCCGGGGTCGTGACACCCGTGTTTACCAAAGATAGTAAACCCCTTGGGAAAAGTAAAAGATCACTAGGGTACCTTGGGATTGTGACACCCGTACCCACGTAAAGAAGGTGATCCCCCTGAGGGGTTGAAAGTTTGAGAAACACTGGTTTAATGTTATGCACAATATCACTTGCTGTTTGTGCAAATAGTCTTAAGATAATTGATATATATCGGGAATATCAAATCCTTTTGTAGCACTTTCAGCGCAGCTAAACATGTGAAAATGTGAGATGAATGCTACCACTTGAACCAGATTTTCACTGTCTGTAGTTATCTGAAAGTTTCATATGAAAAGGCAGAGTGAAAAGACCCACTATGCGTCTCCTTGGGTGCAGTACACATGTAAGCATGTTTAACAAGTTGAAGACACAATGTGACTTGAACTGGATTTCGGTGGTTTACCGTACTTTTTACAAATGAGTTGAGATTCAACCTGGACACTGATTATCGACTCACCTGTATTTGGCGGTGAATGGAACCATTCGTCCTTTATCAAAGAAAAATACCGTTACAGGGGTGTAAGGGTTCGGACAGGCTTTATGTTGGATGGTCGCAGAATGGTCTTGTGTTTGGCTAAAGCTCATTGACAGTTATGATACATAGAGAAGAGACGCGCGTTATGTTTGATTTTACAGTGTCGCAGTTATTCCCCTATTTTTCTGTTAATTAACGGCAGCGCTTTCCATATATGACCTAAGGAGGCAGCTCTAACTTAAAAAAAAAAGGATATTAGTCACATGCTTAGATTACCAAATCTCCTGAACTTTGCCCAATGAGGCCTGTTTGGGGAGCTCTTTGGGAAGAGATTTCCTCTCACAATCACATCCAAGAACCTTTCCAGAATTTGAAACAATCTTACTGCATGTTGGAATCGATTACCAAAGAGATTCCTGAACTAAGTCCCTTACATTATATTATCATTCATGCAGTCTGTATGGGTGTGTGTGAGAGAGATCATACCTAATATTATACTCACAATATAGATTCGGACATTCATCCGCTATGAGTTTTATTATTAATCATGCGTACGCAAGTGCTTTAATTGTATAACTGTTTCTCAGTTATGAATGCATGTCCATGTCAAATTTCATTGAACTCTGTCCGTTTCATTCATTTTTAAATTCGACATGCTGTGCAAATTATCTAAATTTTGCAAGCGAGTATAAATATTAACACATATTCAAGAACTATTGTCCCGTAACACATGTCCAGCTATTCTGATCTCATATGGTTAAGGCATATTTTTAGATGATCGTGTATTGGGTGGCTCACGTTAAATTTGTCGGATTTCAAAGTTCTTGTGATATGACTGTATATATTAAGGTTTCTTACTCGTCACTTATTGGTAGTAGAGCATAGATGCCACCAATATCCTTCTATTTACTTCTTGTGCGACGTTGATCCTCTACAAACTAATCCACATTATAGTATAGATTGTCATATTTACATGGTTTTATAAAATGTGGTGTGTCATCAAGTTTCATTTAAAATATATAATTAATGTATATTTTCACAAGTTTCTACATTTACAAAATCTAATAATAAAATATTCTTATAATTTTCTTTCATCAATGTTGCGCTCCAACCTCGTAACCCATTATATAATTTATTGCGATATTTATCAACTTTTGGCTCAACTTCATCTGCAAGGTAAAATAACAAGAAGCAATTTTTCATGACACTCCTAAATGACAGCTGTTTTAAATATTATCACAGAAAGTATCTCTTCTTTAATGGTGAAAATGTATAAGTTTAACTTAAATAACGGATGTACAAATCGAATGAGAAACATTCATAAAAAATTTCGTTGAAATTTTATATGATAGCTCTTTATTACCTTATAGCCAAAAAAAGGTCGGTCAATGGATGAAATTGAAGAATTCAAATTTCCCTAAAAATGATAGAAATCTCTCTTTGAAAATAATCTTATCAAAAAAGAGCTCAATTACAGCAACGTTTCCCAAGAGGTACACAGAAACTTGGAAAGTTCGCGCGCGACAATAATAATTTAATAATAAAAATTAAATAGTATTCTAAAAATTTTTCAGAAAATTATATCAAAAGATAAATATATTTTCCTAACATCATAATGTAAAGCTGTGCAATACTCTACAAATTTAAATTTTAAGGATTTTTTTTTTTTTGCATTTTTTGTGACTTATATCATTGGGAAGCTTGCCACAAAATTTCAGATCTGTTTAAATTATATTTTAAGTTTTCTGAGCTATGGCTTTGTGGTTTCGGTTTCATTTTAAAAATTTTTCCACTTTTAATTTGAATTAGTAAAAATATTTTTGAGCACAATCAATTCTTTTAGTGTGAAATGCTTATTAATTTCAATTTTCATTACTAAAATAATTTCCACTTGATTATGCTTTAAGTTTAATTTCAAAGCAAATTTTTACTTTAAAAATAGTTTATTTAACTTAGAAGCATTATAATTAATTTTTTCCTGTTGAAAAAACTTTCTCAAGTTGCTGTGAGTATCAATATTTCGATGAGATGGAATACTACTGAAAATGATGAATCTAAAAATTAGTCCTCAGCTGATATTTTGATTAAGATTTCGAGTATAGGTATTTGGAATTGAAGAATTGCAGATGAAACTGAATATATTTCCTTGATCTACCAAACTACATTATACTAAATATATATATATATATTTGTAATGCTATATTTTAGTATTTTAAAGTCCCAAAATTACAGCTAAAACTTCCTAAAGTGCTCCAATTTAAAACTGAAAAAAAAGATTAAATTTTATTAACAAACTTGGCTATTTTTATATCTTAAGTTAGTATCATTATTATTATGTGCATTAATGTTTTTAATTTTAAAACTTTTGTGAAAATATTAGGTTAAGATTAAGCTAAATAAACTGTTGTAACAAAATTATTAATATTATGCAAAACTATATTTTGAATTAAAAAAATATATTCAGTCATATTTAATCAACATAGTGCTTTAATGTAGAATATACATTGGAAAACAACATATTAAAAAATTATAGCCTTACGGGCACATTATAAGCTTTTGTTTTATGTTTTTACAATCTTTAAGAGCTTTATTCAGACTTTTAATTTTGAAGGTATAAATGTTTTCTAATCTCTGAGGCTTTTTTTCTGTTCAAGATAGAGTATTAAAATTTTTTTGTGTATACACCCAAACGTATGTTCTACAAAATTTAGTATGGATTTTGAACTGGGTTCTCTAATTATTCTTTTAAAAAATGCTAAAATTACTATTTTTTTAAAAAAATTGTGTTTTTTACAGGTTTATCTAGAAAAATAATTATTAAAAATCAATAAAGGAATAGATTATCAAATTCATATACTAACTATTGTTTGCAATATATATATATATATATATAATCTAAGAAACATATAAATCACTTAGAAAGACAAAATTTTTAAAAAGTGACCATTTTATAAGAGTTTGAAAACTGTTCAAAAACCCTTAATTTTTTTATTGCTATAAAATAATGGCTGGTCAATCTGACTTTTTACTTACAAAATCAACTTTATAATATAAACTAAAAAAAAAAAATCATTTTTACTGTTACTGTCTAAAAAAATATTTTTGAAAAAGGGTCCTTAAAAAGGAAAATTTTCCCTAACCGTAAAAATTTTTTCAATTAAGTTAATGAGCTTAATTTTGAATTTCCATCCAGTGACTCAGGAATATATCTGAGTCACTTTATGTTTACAAATCACTTAGGTGTCACTATCAAAACCATACAAACGAGAGGACTGAGCCTCAAAGGATTTATAACAAGCCTCACAGTATCTCTAAGCGGCGGGTCTTCAGTGGCGCTATAATTCGAACTCGTAACACGCCGTACACGAGTTCGTAAGTGAGTGAATATTAACGTCGCACTGTTCAAATACACAAGGGCTTTTGGCAACGGAACCCGTCATTTTGAACCATGATCAAGTGACGAGGACGACACCTGAGCTGGCACCCCTTCTCCTAACTACCCCGCCACACAAACGAGAAGACGTTTGAGCTCTTGACAGATTTAATGTTCATCGCACACCTACATGGCGAGTCTTCGGTGGTACTGAGCTCGAACTCATGATACGCCAGCCACGAGTCCGTTACCTTGACCACTAGTCTTCAGTGGCCTCCACACGAGATCGTGACCACAAACACTTAGCTACCGCACGCGCTGCCTCAAACTTCTTCAAAAACCATCAATTTATCTAAAGGCAGTCAGCAGGACTCTTTTCCTTCTATTGTTAATAATCGATATCATTTGTTTTGAAATTAATTATTTCTGTCATTAAATTTTTTTTTTCAAATGAACTATCCCATCCATAGGTAATTATAAGTGAGATGTGATGTATATATAGCCGAGTCTCCTACTTCCCCTTAGTAAAATAAAATAACTATTGAGTCAATTTTAGTAATTTCTTATATATTACTGTACAATTTCTGAAATACTTAAATAAAATCAACCCAAAATATTTCAAACAATAATCCTCAAAAGTTTATCTAATTAGACAAAACCGATTTTAATGATTACACAATTTTCAATATATATACAATTGTTTGTATTGGGATTACAGAAACACATTTGGTAAATAAACGCCAAACATTCGTAAATTTACAAAAAAAATAAAATTTTAACACTAATTTAAGTTGAGTTCTGCAATTTTTTTAAGTGAATATTTTATAAATCAAGCTGTCGAAAACGTAGAGAAATATCATTGAAGTATCCCTATGGAGCTTTTTCTTTATTTACTAAACAAAGAAAACCACATCGAAGAAAAGAAAAATTATGGCTGATTTAAAAAAGGTTGTTTTCGGAAAAAAGTATAAAAATTTGAACAAAACGAAAACACTTTTTCGATAAAAAAAAAGGCCCCTAAATTTCTATGAAATATTATAACTCATACCTCTGTTAACAGTATTAAGTTTTTAAAAATTCTATAATATTCCATGAATACTTTATTTTTTTATCATAATACGTGAAAGCATAGCTCATTTAACATTACGGTATAGGAGAAGAAGCGCGAAACACACATTTTATACCAGAAAAAATGAATAAACTCGGTTAAAATCGGGAAGTATAATACAAAAAATTCTGCTCTCTTAAGGACAGTAAAAGCCACAATATCATATTAATTTTTCATTTCTTTTATATCTGAAAAAATGTTCCAAATTCTGGCCCTATTCTTTAACATTAACCGAAAACATCCTTTAAGTGATTGTTAAGGTCACACTCGGGTACAACACGAGGATTATGAGCCACGAAAACTTGTTATTTTGATCTACGACTAAGTAAGAAGTATACCTGAGCTGGAACCCAAACTCCAACCTTCATCATGCAAATATGACGACTTTCAAACCTTGACAATTTATCGTGCGTCTTTCTCAACTACTTTACTTTACGGAATTTTTATATCATAGATATTTGAACCCACGATAAAAATAGCCAGACTAGCTGCTCACAATCATGGCTTACAAAATACTTAGTAGTTGCCTATCCTTGGGAATTAGGGACGCTGACTGCTGTGCCGTAGGGACTGGGTTTGAATCTCGGAGAAGGCATAGATGTTTGTAAATGTGTAGTGTCTCCGTTGTTTGGGGGGTACTCTAAATAGCCATCGAGCCGCGAGTCCCCTCGTGAGGTTGGTAGAAGGGAAAGAGGTGGAAGGCCCCTGACCCCTTTAGGGTGTTCTCCCTCAAATTTGGGGTGGCGCCGAGTAAAATTGCACGGTCACCTGCATGGTGATTAAAGTTAAGGCTAATGACAGGCGTAAAAATCTAGCCCTTCACCGCTATAAATTTCGCGGATCTTTATCTGATGTTACTGTCGATCAAGTGTAATAAGTAACAACAAGGATACTTGGAGCTATGAGTCAAGCACGGATAGAAACTAAAGTCTAAAGACTACATTTCCTTCGGTGTATTTGATGAGTAAGAATATAACAATTTTATAACTCCGAGAAATTAGCGATTGACTTCGTAGTTCGTAGGAACGCTCAGGTATTGGAACCTAATTATATTTAGTCATCCAATTATATAAATTTTCTGCGCCATTTGATGTTTATGCAGTAGATTCGAATAAATTTCATATATTACTCATGAAAATCTTCATGAATCAGACTCGTTTTAAAATTGTAACGAAATAAGACTTTTAAAAAAAAAAAACATGAGTGTTTTGAATTTTCTGCATTACTATGAAATAATTTTATTCAGTGAAATACTTTGCGTGCATAATATGTTCATTAGTTCATATTTTTATAAAAATCCATTTTATGAATATTCATTTATCCACATAACAAGTTTAAAACACAAATGACTTGGTTAATATAATATTTATTTCAAATATTGTGTTATTAACTTCATGGAAGAATAAAAACATTTTTTTAATAACAGTCATATAAATCTCACTCGTTTGCACAACTAGAATGATTGAATACAAAAAGGCTAGTTGTTACAAAATCACTTCACAAATATGAAACTTATCTGTTAGTAAGATTTAATTACTATAACTTTGTCAAACTAAGGTTAAAAATATTCAATAAAATATCCCATCAAATACAATTGAGTAAGTTATAAATTAGAGTTAATTCAAAAGTATTTTAGATCTAACAAACACAAACATACATTTTACGAAAAATATGCATATAATTAATTCATTTAGAAAAAGTATTCCAATCATTCAAATGAAATCTTATATTTATTTCTAAGGGTGAAAAATCAACAGAATCAGTTTTAACTGAATTTCGTAACTATTAGTAATACGTAAACGTTTATAGTACGTAAATTATTTAAACTATGTTAATTAGAGTATGATGATATATTAAACTATGGCAAATACGCATTTCAGCATTTTTAAATGAAAATAAATTGATATCTTCAAATATTTCCATGAATATATTAATTTTCTTCTAAAACAGTAGGTACTTCACTACACAATAGCAGTGATTCGTCTTCCAAAATTATATATTAAAAATGTATCAAATTAAAATCACTAGTTACTCTTCTTATTTTTAGAAAGATGTTTACAAAAATAATAAATACCGGTTTGTGCATAAGAAATTGTAATAAGTGGCATTTATCAAGTATACACTTATAAAATGAGGTAACATATATAACAGGGGAATAAATTAAAATTAAATATATAAAAGCAACAAATATTTTAGAAACAAATGTGCGTTTTTCACAAGCAAGATCTATTCCAAATACTTACTTGTGCATTTCTTAGACACACACACATGTGTGGCTGGGTTCTCACAACACTAAAACAAATACATTTATACAATGTAGAGATATTTCGGTATTTACGAAAATACCGTCGAACCATTTCGCCAAATCGAATAATATCGCCAAATGCTATCATGGTAATTGTGTTTCTACATGTGTGGAAACATTTTTCCACTATTGGCTACGTATCGTGACATTTGGCGACGATTTTTCATTTGACTAATGGATGAACAGTATAATACGCTAGTAACCATATTTCGCACTAACATAGGTTTGATTCTTTAGATGTAATTCAGAAATTCACAGCTTCACGATTTATTATAAATAAGATTAAATCATGAATGAGTACCATTTGAGATAAATTATAGTATAGATTATATTAAAAATAAATTAAGAGGACACAGTACGATTCAATTGACCAAAATCGGTCAAAAAATCAAATTTAATTTTTTTTAGCCTAAATTATTTATATACTTTTCTATAACCTCACAAAATTTGAAAGCTCCAAACTTAAAAAACGCAGAATTATGATAGCTTTCACATTCGTTTTTATTCACATCTCTATCGCAAATCAAAACTTTAAACTGACTTATCTCAGAAAGATAAAATAACTAGTTTTCATTTGAAATGCTAAGGCATTTTTTCTATTGCGCCTAATGTTTTGATTATTTTTTTACCTGTTGCTAATAGTACATGTAACAAAAGTTGGTATGCATTTTTGAATCAAAGCAATAGTTATTTTTAAAAAATAATTGAACTCAGAATTTATACATTTTTTAAGGAATTTTCAATAAAAATTCATAAAAAGTATTGTATGAATACCAATCACATTAACGCAAAACTCATACCAACTGTTATTGTACATAGTTTGACGTACTTGTAAATCAAATTTCATGCATGTACGTACATTTTTGTAGGAGTAGCATTTTAAAATCACTTCACAAATTTTAAGTTTTTTCCTTAAAAAATTAAATGGTTAGCTTTCTATGAAATTTTGAGCATAAAATCTATTTTAAATAGTATACGCACATAGAAGGCAACCAAAAAAATTTTAAAAATCGTTAAATTAAAAATGTTTTCGTAAATCGTACCATGTCCTCTTAATGTAAATAAAATTTTAGCTATGTCGATTGCATACCCAGAGCAGTGTCTTCCAATTCTAGCCATGAAAAATCAAAAAATTGGCCATCTCTTTTGAAATACAATAATATATGCGTGATGCAAAATATTGCATATTGTGGAGCTCCGCATACACCATAAATGTAAGCAAGAGCTGATAGTTCCGAAATAAAACAACACGTCTCTAAAAATGTTATGGAAGAATACCCTTCCATGCAAAAGTTGATTGTGAAAAACTTCATCAAGTTTTTGATATTTTCATAGTTGATCTGTTGCTGTTTGAACCATGATCGAAGCAGTAGCTTGCATTCGTCGATATTTCTTTATCTAAAATGTGAGTTGCAGCTTTTGAAATGTTCTGTGAAAAGAAGAATCGTTCGACACCAGATCTGGATAATAAGCTAACTGGCTGCCAAGTTCGATCGTACGATTTCAAAACAAATGAAACCAAATCGAATGCGAAAAAGTATTCATTATCAAGACTTTCCATGATAAATAACAAAAAACACATTTTAGTGAATGTTAATGTTCTATAAAAAATGCACTTCATAATTTTAAAAAAGTACAATATATATTCAAATCACTTCAAATCATTATAAAATATTTCTACTTCCAATAAAATAATGGGGCCGTGGTAGCGTAAGGGTCAAAGTAACAGATTCGTGCGTGACGCATCATCCGTTCTAGTCTAGTACCATTGAAGACCCCCTAGTGGTCAAGGTATCGGATCGTGGCTGGTTTGTCACGAGTTCGAGCCCAGTACCACTAAAGACCCATTGTGTAGGGGTGTCATGCATGTTAAATCTGTCGAGAGCTCAAACGTCACCCCGTTGTTGTAGTGTGATAGTTAGAAGGAGCGTGCCTGCTCAGGTGTCGCCCTCGTCACTGTACCATGGTTCAAAATTACAAGGTCTATCGCCAAAAGCCCTCGTGTAGCTGAACGGAGCAACGTTAATATTCATTCATTCACTTTACTGAACAGTGCAACGTTAATACTCACCCATTCACTCACTACTGAAGACTCTTCGCTTAGAAGAAACTGATGCACGTTAAATATGTCGAGGTTCAAAAGTCCTCGTAGGTGTGGAGTGGATGTTCAGACTGGTAGTCTCGGCTCAATTGCCCTCCTCGTCACGTGACCACTGATTAAAACGTCAGTCGGTAATAGCCCTTGTGTTGCCTTATTGTTGCTGTTGTTTCTAATGCTACCTGTCTGACGAAGTCAGATCGAGGCCCACGAAATTCATTGTGACAAGGGGCTAGAAGTACGCCTGTCGTTGGCCTTAGCCTTGAGCACTATATAGGTGACATTACGAATTAGCTTAGCGGAATTCCCAGAAGGGATGATAGATGGTAACATCACCTATCCTATCTCCACCTCCACAATTTAGGCATGGAACTGAAAGGGAGGGAAATATTCTCCAGTCCCCGGCACTCGTGACTCAGCCCACAAGATATAATACTTTATAGTATCAGCTTTATAGTACGGCGTTAGTTAAAACTCACTAACGTATGAAATTACGAATCGTGCGGGATGTTTATTTTTCCATTCGATTTAAATTAACTCTTCTTAAAATTTACAGAAAAACTCTTGTCCAGGAATAATGGACTTTTTTTTTTGTTATTTCTGAATTCTGATTGCCACGGAAGATCCGCCATATATGGGGGACTGATGAAAGTTAAATCTCTCGAGGCACAAAGTCCTCCCGTTGGTGTGGTATGAGAAAGAAGAGAATGCCAGTTCAGGTATCCCCCTCGTCACTTGACCAAGGTTCAAAATTATGAGGTCCATAGTGTATAGCCCTCGAGCTGTGCTCTATAATGAGATGTTAATAAACTGTAGCTCACTAACCTTAATATATGTTCTAATGGGATTTTTGTACAGACTTGTTCATCTTAAAATCCGATGTGTGTGTGTGTGTTTACATGGCTTTAGAGTGTGGCGTGAATGAAAATTAAAATTTGACGAAAATCATGTACTTATCTATTGATTTGAATATAAGATTATTGTTTTGTTTTTTTTTGCATAATTTGATATACAAATATTTTGCAATTAAGAACTAAGTTAAGTTTCTAAGTTATTCTTAATTTAGCTCTTTGTTAATATTACTCAAAAGCTGCAGAAAGAATATAGCCAAGGATAACAGAACTTAGTATTTTTTAACCATGATAATGATAAAGACATTTGTCCAAAGATACCATCTTAATTTCCCGATTACTGGGGATATTTCGCCGAAATTTAATTTAACATGAAGTATAAATCCCATTATATTCAATGTAACGTATTTTTTAGTGGAATAAGGAACTAAAGATGCGACTTTGATGAAATTTTTTACCATTAACTACCTATGTAGTTTCACTTTTTTCCCCGCTATCTTTTAAATTATTAGGAAATAGGCTACAGCTGATTGGTTTTGTCACGAGGTCAAAGACAACATTGCTTTCGGCGAATAACAAATTTGAGTCTTAACCAATCGCGTAACGTACACCCCCACATATTGTGGGGTGCCCAGAGCCTGACTGACATCAAGTACGTAACCACTATAAGATGTTTCTCGGACCCAAAACCTGACTTTGTGTGTGTGTCTAATATTCTTCGATACGCCACTGGTCTTAACACCATTAGCGGTCTTCCGTACAGAGGAGTTAATGCACGTTAAATCGGTCAGAATTCTCATGTCTACTTAGTAATGAAGTTTAAAGAGTGGGGTGCCAGCTATGGTTTCGAACTTGTCACACTTGATCAAAAACCATCCTGTTCAAATCACACTAGAAAACAATGGGAAACGTATTCTTCTGTGAGTAACTGTTTAAAAAAAAGTTGCTGAAGTTTCGCCTTTCGTAAGAATTTCGTAAAAAGGCGGTTGTTTTACAACTTTTAATAATATACACTTAAAATCATGACTCTTTTTAATATGATTTTTCTTAAGGCTGTCTCCGGCTAATGTTAAAGAATAGGACCCAAATTTAGAGTATTTTTTCAGATATAAAAGTATTCACAAACATTAATATTATATTCTGGCTTCAGTATCCTGTAGAGAATCCTTTACATTATCATTCTATTCATTTTTATTCCAGTTGACACATTTTTTTTTTCTTTTTAAAATGTGTTCCTCATTTTTTTTTCCTACTCCGTAATGCTATCTTTTTACCTGTTAAAAAAAAACTGATTATTTATGAAATATTTTGAAATTTTGAAAAAACTATATTATGAAAAATTTATGAGTTAAAATGTCACAGATTGTTATAAAAATTGAGGCATTTTTTCTGTCCAAAAATGTGTTCCGCGGTAAGTCCACTTTGTGGTATACATGGCGAAAACAGCCTTAACGAACTCGAGTCACCAAGATTACCCGGTAGAAAGCGCGCAATCGAAACTTACGTTAATGGTCACGTGGAGTGACAGTGTCAGAGAGAGAAGAAAGCCTAACCCTTTTTTTTACTTTCTTTTTTATATATATACTCGATAAAAATCGTATTTCCAGTGGATAATTTAATAAAGGGAAAATATGCTTACCTACTTTTAAGGACTTTTCATATTTTATTTGATAATTTCAGAAAAAATCCAATCATCCTGAACCAAATTGTTTAAATGTGCATGAATTTAATCAAAGACACAAATCACAGGTACTTTTCTAACATTACGGGAATGATATTTGCTGGGCAAACTGTCATATTTTGTTCAAGCTAATGTAGTTTAACTGCCTTTGATGATCGGCAAATAGCATGTAGAACTTTTTCTTGCTTGTTTCTCTTTAATAGGGCGCAGAATGTCTTGTGGTACACTTGTGGTTTCATATTTTTCTTGATAGAGTTTTTTAGGTAGCATTTTATGCTCTGCACTCTTCTTAAATTTACCTTTCACTGTCGTGATTAAGGCGATATGGTACCATCTTTAAAATTTTTTTTATTTTTAATATTTGATTTTAATTGTATTTTATAAAGGTTAATATTTAATAATAATTCCATACAAAAAAATTTTAATTTGTTGCAAAATGTTTGTAAAATTTAAAGTTTTAAATTTTTTAAACATTTGTAAACCCCTAAGGCTTTTAAATATGTTTCTTTTCTTTCAAAATTTTTTTCCAAGTACCTTATAATATACTACATAAAAACTGTGCATGGGTTTTTTTTGCTACTGCTCTTTAATTTTTATAATTTTTTATAGTTAAACTTACAAAAAATTCTCGAAAAACATTAATTTTAATTTTGAATTTTTTTAGAAAAAGTACTAAACATGTTAGAGCTAATTCAATGCACAGTTTTACAAAACATACATTTCAGAACATGTATAAAAAGTTTCACAAACCCTTACTTCAATTATCAAAAACCTTAGGGTTTTGAATAACAGTGAATGTACATAATTCAACATGGAAAATGAGTCTAAAGTTTTCATTTCTTAAATAGTATGATAAAAAATTCCTCCAATAATCTGAAACTTTTATGTAATGTTAATTAGTTTGTTTCAAACTGCTTACCACAAAGTTTTTTAAAAATTTACAAGAATAAAAGAATATACTTGTATAATGAATATATAAACAAAAAGGTCAATATTTCATAAAACATTATCTTAACAATTTTTAAAAAAATTACACTCACATTTTAGAGTTTATTTCATGCGCAGTTCTATACTACCATAATAAACAACATGTACACAAATATTCATACTCTTTTTTTCCATAATTTTAAAAGCCTTAATATATTCACAAAATCCATACGCTCTTCCAAAATTTACTCGCAAAGAAGCATTTTTGCAAGTATTACATAGAGTATTTTTAAAAATATTTGTTAATGCATTTTTATCAATAATGACGTATGTTGGAGATCTGGATATACCATTATATTTTTCATCCAAACGAGAAAAAGTATTGCATTCTTCTTCAAGTTTTGCACACCTCAAGTTAGTGTTTTGAGAAACTTCTGAACTTATCTTAGCATCTGAAAACCACCTCTTCAAAGCTTTCGTTGTGGCAGATTTAGTACGTTTTTTAGGCCTAGGCATGTTAACTTTTAAACTTTTCTGAGAAATCACCAAATTCCTTGTCGTAAAGCAACTTTTCTTACTCTTCAGAACACAGAGTACAAAAATATAGTTAAATTTGTAGGAACAAAGAAAACGCGCAGTAGAATAACTCTCATATAACCAAAACAAAACAATTATTTCATTTCAGTTTAAACACTCATCAGCGTGGAGTAAAAAAAAAATTAGTTCCTTATTTATCAGGCTCTTTTCTAGCAGACGATCTGAAAAGTGGGCGTGGCAGCTTTGTTTAGTCTACTGACATGCAGCAAAAATGGATAAATAATTGAATAAAAAATATAGATACAACTGAAATTTTGCAGACACAATAAGAAGGATTAAAAGCATCATATAAGCCAATAAAAAAATCGATAGTTTGATTTTTAGGGTACCATATCGCCTTAATAACCATTATTTCATCAAGTTATTTCCAAGTTGCTTGATCAGTTTCAACTTCATCCAATAGGTATCACACATTTGACCATTTATTTCCTTATATTCTGGTCATTTACATCACTTACATTTTATCGGAGTCACTTATCACTGTACCCAGCACCCAATCAGAGAGCAGTCTCTAAGCTCTCACCCAAGTCAAAATTATCACTCAACTTTCAACCCAAATGAAGTACTGAAGCCACGACTCCCGGATTCCATCGCCCAACCAATCGCCGTCATGCCACTAAGCAGAAAGGAAAACCCCACATTCGTCAAGCTCCCCATCATAGACTTATCATGATATGGGATTGAGGACTGTCTTACAGTCCAGATGCCCAAAACACAACGCCCATTCAACGCCACTTACATTTTATAAGCCGTATGAGTCATACAACACAACAATCAAAACCATTAAATCGTTGAAAGGGGGTGAGGAGCCTGTAAATAGAAAATATTTTGGAACAAAAGTGGTAACGTAAAGAACTTATTCAAAGATAGAAGATAGTAATGTTAGATAAACGTTGGCCGCGCTCCCAAAAAAAGAGGGAGATATGTGACAAATACATTTTAGTTCCTATGAAGACTGTAATGTAGGAGGATACTGATAAGGCCATTGGTAACAACCAGAATTCCAAAATTAAAGATTTCGAAAGCCTGGGGTGACTCTGTACCAAGTGGGTTAAGCGGGTAGGTCACGAACTCGTGGATCAATGTCCTCTCGTTTGTGTTATGTAGCAGTTAAGAGGTGATGATGATGATGATGATGCGTTTGGTGTTTTATGGCGCAAGAGCCAGTTTTAGCTATACTGCGCCAAATATTCATAGGTCTGTGGTCTGGACGGGAAAAGAAGAAAAGGAGAAATTGGATGACAAAATGGAGGGTCAAAAATAGAGAAGGATCACTGGGGTACCCCGGGGTCGTGACACCCGTGTTTACCAAAGATAGTAAACCCCTTGAGAAAAGGAAAAGATCACTAGAGAGAGGGTTCCTCGGGATTGTGACACCCGACGGGGTTAAAAGAGGAGGATGGCCAGCTCAGGGGGTCACACATCCTCATCAATTAATCAAGGTTCAAAATTACGAAGTCCGTTGTCAATAGCCTTTGTGTTGTATTATAGTGTAACATGAATACTTACTCACCCAGATATATACAAGTATTTCCCAATAAAATTGAACATATTCTGACCCTGACTAACAGCAATGGTTATCGAGTGGCCATAGTCGCGAGCTTGTGGCCGATCAAATCATGGGTTCGAGTCCTGATTCTACAAAAGCCCTCCATAGCCGATGAACTGCATCCTATCAATTTATATCCAAATGTTTTCAGTATTTTTTAAAAAAATAATATTTAATACATGTTTTAGGAAGAGAAAGAGCAATATGTTTATTTTAAGAGAGGAATATGATCTTATAAAAGTGTTGGTCACAAGGATAAATTTGGTTTCGTGTTCCATTTCCCAATGGTGTCAAGAACTCTAGAAGCGTTCAATAAATTTGGTAGTATACTAATTGTCGTGCTTGTACAGAAGTTATACTATCAGTTCTCAATTTTTTTTTTTTTTACTTAATTTGTTTTAATCTTTGAAACAAAATTGAATTCATATATATTCTTCGAGACATTTGAGATTTTTTTTCTTCTTGAGCAATTACATTTACTTGCATATCTGTTTTCTAAACTTTCTATACATTGAATCCGAAATACCTTTTCCTTTTTTGTTATGTATATTGCCCTTAAAAAAAATGATTTATTTAAAAAATTTTAAAAAAATCGATTTTAATAAATGTAATACGTTATGTGAAAAGTTTTGTAAAGCATGGGGAATAAAATACCAAGAAGGATTTTATTGGTTTATCATATTTATGAATTTTTTTTCTTCAACAAAATTTCATTTGGTAAGAAAATTTTGAAAAGAAAATTCAGATTTAAATAAAACGTATTATAATTCATTTTTCATGCCAAATGATTGAATTTGTTTTTCCAAATCTGATTTTACTTTGCCATCCACTACGATTAGCTATCCACTGTAAGACTACAGAATTGGTGACATAAGCAAATAATGTTTGCTAAGTTTCCCACCTCAGGGGAAAATTAGTATTCATGTAGACAAAATACGCGAAGTTGGGTTAATATTTAATTTGATTCAACTTCTTTTAAAATAACATTGCACTGTGAAGCTACACACTGAACCTAGTTTTCAGCTGTGGTCAAGTAACTAGTTCAGTAACTGTCCAAAGTTTCACATCACGCCAATGTGAAGAGTCTGGGCTTAGATTTGACGTTCAACAGTACCTCTATCTACAACAGAGGGTCCCCAGGGGTTTCTCCCTCTAAATTGGGGTGGAACCGAGCAAAATCGTACTGTCACCTGCATGGTGCTCAAAGATAAGGCTAACGACAGGCGTAAAAATTCTAGCCCTTAGCCGCGATGAATTTCGCGGGCCTCGATGTGACTTCGTCAGGCAGATGGCATTAGTCACAACTACAACAACACAACAGAGGGTAATTTGTTTTACTTTGCCTCAATTCCACCTCTCGCAAAAAAAAAAAAAACGACAAAAAAACACCTATCACTAGTTCGCCAGATTTGTGATTATGACCTTTCAGAAGCCTTGCTCCGAATGATTTTGAAGTTGTGGAAAAAATCATCTAAGAGGGCACACTTCTTGGCAACAAATTTTTTAGAGCCAAAAAATTTGGCGATAAAGTTTACAATATGGCAATCCTGACAAATTGTCCAGTTTTAGGCTAAGTAAAATTGTAACCCTAAAACCGGTCGAGCACAAAATCACCCCTTTGGACAATGGTCATTTCCACTCCTGAACTTACTTGCTTCTGCACGTGGGATGTGACCACCGTTTTCATTTTACTCCGTTTTTCTTTTTTGATGCTCGACGAATGGATATTTTACCTTTTGAGTGAAAGTGGTAAGAAAGATATGATTGTGTGTGCTTTATATGAATGAGTTAACAATTGAAAGTATTTCAGTACGGTTTTCCAAAATGTGAAAATAATTTGTTTGAGAGAAATGGAGATCGTTATTTCATGAGGCTAAAGCATTCACATCGGATTTTTAACTGCTGCATTTTAGAAGCGAGGAATTTTGAGTTTTTCTTGTAGAGACAGTTTTAGAAATCTCGTTTTCTTCGTAAAAACATGACGACTGGATTTTCTTCCGATTAAAAGGTAAGAAAGTAATGATTGGTTTTTGTATGAATGATAGTTTGATAGAATCCTGGTATGGATGTCCGAAAGTCGGAAAGAATTTGCATTTAATTTCTTATTTTTGATTTGATGTTTCCTTTGTTGTCCCTTTTAGAAACCGGTTTTTTTTACGTTTTTCTTCTCTTGACGCCGTTTTGAAAAACGCGGTTTCTTCCTTGGTGACATTTGGCGAAAAACTTTTGTCGCCAAAAACAGCAGTGTGTGTGCTGTTCTAGGATTTTAATAACTATATTACACTAGATAGACATAACTAGATTACCAGTATTTCTCATTTGAATTGGGGTCTCAATAGGAAAATTATGTAATGACTTAGTACTAGAATCCTTGTTTGTAAGTCGATGTCAAATTACTGAGAGAACAATTTAGGTTAAATTTTATTTTCGACGTCGTTTGTGTGTGTGTGTGTGAACATATTAATTCATTCAGAGGAAAAACTCATTTGGAAGTTTCATTGTTGAAGATTATATGAATTTTTCATTATAATAAAAAAAGGACAGTTTTTTTTTCTATCTAAAGGCAACTTGTGACGGGCTCACGCGTCTTTTCTTTAACATAACCTCTGGGTTCTTTGGTGGCAAAGATTAACAGCAATTCTTTTCCAACCAAAACCCGAGAAGCGAAATGTGAACAAGAAATGCAAATAAGATAGCTTTTAAAAGAACAGAAGCTTCAGTAAACGAGATGGCAATTTAGGAATGTTATGGGTGAAAGAGACTAGAGGGATTTGACAGCCAATCGTGAAGTTACCTGGAAAGTAAACCATTAATACCAGGTGCATACCATTGCACGCGTGCCCAGACGTTTCCCCATAAAGATCGAATCTAAGTTTGGATTAAGGTAGGACTAAATATTTGATATTAATATTGTAATATTATTAGAAGCGAGAGTAGGCGGATTAAATAATTATTCAAAGAAAGTGGTCTAAGTTACGCGATTCGGTTTAACTATCATTGTGTGTGTTGTTATTATAGATTCCCACTTATTTAAATTTATCTAAATTGTTAGACATTTAAGTTCTATTCTTAACCCGCGGTCACTCGCGCGGGGTGTTCTGTACACCCCAGCAACAAGAAAAGCCTCCTACAAATCTAAAAAGAATGCGCAGAGCCACGATTTTTTCTGTAGCTGCCCATTTTAGGTCATTGAACCTTCAAGTCTGATGTAATCAATCTCGCTAGGATGATAGGAATGTAACGACCTTCAGAAATTTATTTGGGGTGCTGAGAACACCCCGTGAGTGAGTGATTTATGTTTTCGTACTCGAAGCATCTATGGAAGAATATGTTTTACTCTTTCCTTTTACATTTTTTTATCAAATATATTAATATGCATGAATATTTTATTTAAAATTTCAATAAATGTCGTATAAAAATAATATAATTCTATAAAATAATTGTGAAATATAATTTTTTTAAAAAAATTTTCAAAACATTTTCCAGAATCTATGACAAAAACTCCATGGGAAAAGGAGAAATAGCAACTTCGTAGTCTATTAGATACTGTATCAACAAATTGTCAAGAGTAACTAAATGAATTCGCGCGCGATGACTGCGTAATTTCGTAACCAAAGTTGGAGGGATGAAACTTGAAATTGTAAATTTTTATAATACAGGTGGTGGTGATACCACTGATGAAATGTGCAGTATATATGATGTATCGCGAATATGTAACCTTTGGCCATTGCGAATATTTTATCATCTACTTAATACTGCAGGAATTAATGCTTCCTTTGCATATCATTCGGTTCTTCCTGAAAATAAATGAGACATTCAATATTATTAGAGGAGATTAGAATGGATCTTGTTTAGCCACAGTGGGATATGAGATCGGATCTCCCAAACCTTAACAAAACACTCAAAAGAAGCTTTACTGACACAGAATATATTAAAAAGGGCATTAATCCACCAAAAAAGGGGCTTTGCACTGTTTGTCCACGAGTAAAAGATGTAAAAATTATTTATTTTGTCTTCAATGTAAGATAAATATGTGCTTAAAGCATATGAATACAGTCTGCTCTGAATGTTTGAATAATGATTAAAAAATTATTTTTCTACATTTTACTATCCTTATCTTTATTTGTAAAGTATATTTATTACTGGTATATACGTTTTATTTGTGGTTTATGAAAGAATATAAAATTGTGTACTTCAAAATGAAAATTTTGTAGGTTTAGTTTAAATTAATGCTAGTCTCATTTGAATGCAATGAATTTAACAATTTGTTTGTATAATACAAAAAACATCTTATACTTCATAAATATATATTACAATTGGCTTAAAAAAGTTTTCATATTTAAATACACGTGTTAAGAGTTTGGGGTGTTCTCTACACCCCGCAGTGAAACGGTAGAAAACAGGCACAGTGATCGGGGTTAATAAGACATATAAAATCTAAATGCCTTTTCCCTTTTTGCAAACCTACACCTCTATCTCACGCTGACAATCAAAGATACGGTCACCAAAGGGGGGCGGTATCACAGTGGCGCCCAACGTGGGGCCGATTGGCTGTCAAATCCCTCTATTCTCTTTCACACATAATATTTCCCAAATTGCCATCCCGAATACTGAAACTTCTGTTCTTTTAAAAGCTATCTTATTTACATTTCTTGTTCACATTTCGATTCTTGGGTTTTGGTTGGAAAAGAGTTGCCATTAATCTTGACCACCAAAGAACCCAAAGGTTATATTAAAGAATAGACGCCTGAGTCCGTCACAAACTTAGTACTAGGTTTTGATCTACAAAATTTTGCCATTCGAAACATAATTCTATACAATCTACTAATTATATACAAAGTGAATTAGCTTATGTATTTTATATCAAAGTAAAATTAATTTTCAAAATTTATTTTTGCTGTGCATTTCAATTATTCTTTGAATAGAAAAACATTTTTTTTTTTAAAATGTAATTCTCAGCTTTGGTGTAATAAGTATATGAAAAAGAATATGTTGTTATTTTTTGTTAAAAATATTTAAAATGTGGGCTTAGACCTTTGTTTTAAAATAAATGTTTCACCCCATGCCCAATGATCATTGTTTTGAATATCTATTCTAATCCAGTCATTTCAAAACATGCATAAAAAAAAGTGTGTGTGTGTACTTATGTACGCACGTAAGAAGTTATACTTCTTTGGCGTAACAAGATTAAAATGTTTCTAAAAATCTTTAGCTGGGCAAGCTGGGCCAAGGACAAAAAGCGGTCACGAGCAGAATTGAACGATACTAACCTTCAATCAATCAGATAAGCCCCAAGCCTGAGATAATCACGATTTAAATAAATTGAAACACCCCCGCACGGGAACAACACGACCAATTGCATGTGTGGGTATCAGACTGTATCTGGGGATGAAGTGAACCGAATGTGACATATGAGACCTCATATTGAATGTCTCGGCGGGAAGATTCATTCCTGAGAAAATAAGGACATCCGCCGGAAGAGTCCCCGAATTATGGTCAGTTTAAAATAATTAAAATATTTAAAACAATTAAACAAAATAGAAGCAGGGCACCCAGCAACTCGAAACTGGACCTGGTTGTGAGCAAATACAAGAGGAATCCATTAGTACCGGTCCGGCGTCTGTAAATTGCAAATGGGTTGTGCTAGCTCGGGGGAAAGCGAAATTTAACTTCCAGGGGAACAACTGTGACGTAAATGGTCACGTACATCCCAACGATACACAGAGTAGTAGGTGATCCCAAAGTTTCATTCTTCTATCTCTGTAATATCATTACGCATCAAAGGATCGAACCTTATAAGAAAAACATGGGGATTCTAATTTTAGTGATAACGCCCACCCCCTAAGTCCACTATCTACACACGAATTATAACAGATGAAAAACTCAACGAGGAGAACCTATGGTCCAAGATTTATTAACGAATCTGAAAAATCCTTGGAGCTATGCGGGATTTAAAAAAAATTATAACTTTAAAATAATTTAAACATTTTAAATATGGGTAAAGAAATTGGGATATGGTCCTGAAAAAATATATCTAGGATGCTCATAGGAAGAACAATCGAATCCAGCTGGTGTGGCCGACCAATTTGGCATAGGATTCGAGTTATTACTGGGGATTCTCTGTAGGGGGGAGTGGGCCAATTCCACGTAAGGCTCGCGCTAATACAAAAATATGGCGGACCTCCAAAAATCAAGTACCAAGCTGAATTCTTAAAAGGGGTGGAAATTTTTTTCCAGTCCCTATAGGATTAACATATGAGGATGATATTTTAGTGCTTAAGCCCTCCCCATGTCTACACAATGAGAATGATGCAGATGACGGGAAGGGGTTTTGACGAGGGGAAACACTTTTTTTCAAATCTAAAACCGAGACTCGAACAGAAGCCAAAGATATTGTGAATTTAAAAAATTTTTAAAAAGTTTAAAAAAATTTAAAAAACCCTATGGAAAAATACCCAAGGAGCATAAAATTAAAATAACTGGAAGAAAATAAAAAAGAGATTGAATGAGCCGGGCCAAATTGGACTGTAAGGGCCGAGATATTGGCCAAAAAGTTAAAAGGGGGAAAATGACAGGGGATGCGAATTTTGGATCCTAAATATCCCTTTTCCCATGGCCCAAAAAAGGGCATTTTAAAAAATATTAGCAACGGTGGGGGCGCGCCCCATCGTAGAAATTTACCCTCATTTTTTCCCCTTTTAAACCAAAAAAAAGAAAAACTTTAAAAAAAAAAATATACAAATACAAAAAGGCTCTTATAATTTGCTCCAATTAAAAATGTGTTTATGTTCATCGAAATGGTTCTAGTAAATACATCTATAATATATATTTCAATTAGGTATTAAAAAAGGTAAACAAAATTTATTTTTAAATTTTTTATGTACATGAAAAACTTTTTAAAAGGGTTAATTTACTATTTTTTTAAATTTCCTGTAAGTATTTTTGGTTTAATAAAAAAAAAGTGTTCAAAAAATGCATCGGAGAAGCCCCTTAAAAAAAAGGGAAATTTTTTCCCTACAGTAGTGACGTCAAAAATCAGCGAAAAGAAAGTTTCCCGCGACAGGGGGAACCCCGGGTACAGCATTCGACGTTAATGGAGGGGTCCCCGGTTAAAACCCAAGGTGCCCCCTTTTTCAGGGAATGAAGAGAAATTTTTTTTGAGAATTTTGAAGGGGGAAAATGATTTGTCCCTTCTTTTTATTTCTAGACAAAGATTTTTTATCCGTTCCTAGGAAACGAAAAGGGCAAAGGTTTTTGGGCACGGGGTGTTTTACCCTCAGGGGAAAAGAATTTCGACTGCAGTTTGAGGGGTTCCCCGGTTCAAATCCGGGTGTCCCCTTTTCGGGGAAAGGAAGAGAAATATTTCCTGAGAGTTTTAAAGGGCGGCAATGATCGGTCTCTTTCTGTATATTTCTAGACAAAGCAATTTCCTTCCAAAAGGAGTGCGTCACTTCCGTGACTTTTGCGTACATCCGGGGCGGTGGGAGCCCCATCGAAAAAAATTCTAACCCCTCATCCTATTTCTCTAACGCCCAAAAGAAGTATAAATTCAAAAAAGTAAAAAATATACATATATATTTAAGCGATACACACAATATAAATGCGTTCTTACACGTTTGTATTTTTTATTTTGCTTTATATTTCTCTCATACATTTATCCTGGGAGATTGTTCTTAAACTGACAATATTCAAAACCCACCTAATTTCCCTTTTTATGAAAAAAAAAATTTAACTTTTGGCATGGAAAAAAAATTTTTCCGAAAAAAAACCCCTATTTCCAAAAATTGCCAATAAGGGCATTCATGGGGCTGTCTTAGCCTTCCAAATCAAGAAACAATAAAAAAACCAGGCTTGAAAGCAAAATCAAAATTTCCCCCGGGTTTCCCCCTTTTTAACTAAAAAAAAGGTTCCTCCCCCCCAAAAAGGGCTAAAAAAAAAAAAAAATTTTTCACTAGTGAAAAAATTTTAAAGGCTTTTTTCGCCATATGTACAAGAGCGTGCATTACAAATTTTTGGGAACAAAAAAAAAGTTTTTCCCTTTTTGTAAAAATGGGGATATGGTAAATGCGTTTGTTTATTTAGTTTTTTTTAAAATTTTCAGAATATTTTAAATAATTAGTTTTTCCATTTAACGTTTTGGGGAAAAATAAAATTTTAGCATTATAGTATAGGTGAAAATACGAACACATTTTATAAAAAAAAAAATGTGTCAAACTCGTATAAAAAAAAATATTTGATAAAATAAGGATTCTCTCAGGATAGTAAAACCAGAATATAATATTAATTTTTGGGAGTATTTTTTATTTTGAAAAATATTCATCATTTGGGTTTTTTTTTCCCCCCCCCCCAAAAAAAAAAATTTAAAAAAAAATAAAAGGGAAAAAAAAACCCCCCCCCCAAAAAAAAAAAACCCCCCAAAAAAAAAAAAAAAATTTTTTAAAAAATTTTTTAAATTTTTAAAAATTCCAAATTTCCAACCCCCAAATTTTAAAAACCCCCCTTTTAAAAAACCCCAAAAATTTTTTTTAAAAAATTTTTTTTAAAAAAATTTTTTTTTGTCAAAAAAAAAAAATTTAAATTTTTTAAAAAAAAAAAATTAAAAAATTTTTTTAAAATTTTTTAAAAAAAAAAATTTTTTTTTTCCCTTTTAAAAATTTGGGAAAAAAAAAAAAATTTTTTAAAAAAAAAAAAAAGGCCAAAAATTTTTTTTTAAAAACCCCCACCGGTTTTAAATTTAAAAAATTTTGGGGGAAAAAAAAAAAAATTTTTTTTTTTTTTTTTAAAAAAAAAAATTAAAAAATTTTTAAAAATTTTTTTATTTTTTTTTTTGGGGGAAAAAAATTTTTGGGGGTTTTAAAAATTTTTTAAAAAAGGGGGTTTTTGGGGGGGGTTTTTTAAAAAAACCGGGGGAAAAAAACTTTTCCCCCGGGGGAAAAAAATTTTGGTTTTTTCCCCCCCAAAAAAAAATAAAAAAAAAAAAAAAAACCCCAAAAAAAAAAATTTAAAAAATTTTTTTTTTTTTAAAAAAAAAAAAAAAATTTTTTTTTTTCCCAAATTTTTTTCCACCCTTTTTTTAAAAAAAAAAAAATCCCAAAAAAAACCCAAAAACTTTTAAAAAAAAAGGGAAAAAAGTGGGAAAAAAAAAAAAAAATTTTTTAAATTTTTTTTGGGTTTTTTAAAAAAAAAAAAAATTTTTTTGGGGGGGGGCCCCCCTTTTTTTTTGGGGGGGGGAAAAAAATTTTAAAAAAAAAAATTAAAAATTTTTTAAAAATTTTTTTAAAAAACCCCTTTTTAAGAAAAAAATTTTTTGGGGTTTTAAAAAATTTTTTAAAAAAAAAATTGGGGGGGGTTTTTTTTTAAAAAAAAAAAAATTTTTTTTTTAAAATTTTTGGGGGGAATAAAACCCCGGGGGAAAAAAATTTTTTTTTATTAAACCCCTTCCCAAAAAAAATTTTAAAAAAAATTTTAAAAACCCAAAAAATTTTTTCCCCCCGGCCAAAATTTTTAAAAAGGGGGGAATTTCCCCCCAAAAAACCCTTTTTTTTAAAAAAATTTTTCCCTTTAAATTTTTTTTAAAAAAAAAAAAAAACCCCCCTTTTTTTTTTTTTTAAAAACCAAAAAATTTCCCCCCCTTTTAAAAAATTTTTAAAAAAATTTTAAAAAAAAAAAAAAAAGAAAAATTTTTTTTTTTTTTTTAAAAAAAAAAAGGGGAAAAAAAAAATTTTTTTTTTTTAAAAAAAATTTTTTTTTCCCCCCCCGTTTTTAAATTTTTTAATTTAAATTTACCCAAAATGTTTGGGGGTTTTTAAAACCCAACCCGGGGGAAAAAAAAAGAAAAAAAGGTTTTCGATATTTTATTTTTTAATTAACTGATATTTTAAAAGAGAAAAGTCTGAACTTTTTTAGTGCAGAATATCGATCCATTAACACGAAAAATAAATTCATACGGAACGATAAAGGAATCATTTTCATGAAAATGCATTTTAGAAAAAATAGTAAAAATTAGAAAATAGCAATATTTTTTTAAAATAATTACACCGCATAAAGACGAAATAAATTATCTTTTCGATTTTGTAATTATTTTTTGTCTCAGTTTGATAGAATGAATAAGATGGGTTTTTAAAAAAAGGTCAAAAATAGGAACTTCTTTAAGCTCAATCCGATAAGATGCTAGGCAGAATAAAAAGCTAACAGGAGTAAAAGGATTTTAATTAATATCTTTTTATCTAATTGCGATATCAGAATATAAATAGTCAAAACATGCATTATCATCCAAACTAAACGTGTATACAAAATTTTAGTTCAATCGGTTGAAGACATCAGCTTTAAAATTGAGTTGCTAGATTCCACCCACAAACCAATTAATTACTTTTTAAGTAATTGAGATAGCGGAATATAAATGGCTAACACATGCATTGTCATCCAAACTAAACGAGTGTACAAAATGTCAACTCAATCGTTTGAAGACATCAGCTTTAAAATTGAGCTGCAAGATTCCACCCAAACAATTTACATTACAAGTTAAATAAAAGCTTGTAAAAACAGGAAAGAACGTGGAAATTTAAATTTGATCAAGAGAAATAACGTTCGAAGGAAAATTAAAATGATTTCAAATAAATTTAAAAACTGCGAGCTCCCGGGAATCGAACCCGGGGCAATTCACTTGGAGTCAGCTTCTCTAATCACTAGGTCACGAGGGATCGTAGGAAGAGGTTAAGTAAGCTTCTAACATGGGTAAGAAGAACTAACAGGGGTAAAAGGTTTTTATAATTAATATACTTTTAACTAATTGCGATATCGGAATATAATTAATCAAAACATGCATTAAATTGTGAAAAAAATCTCAGCTCAATCGGTTGAAGGCATCAGCTTCAAAATTGAGTTGCAAGATTCCACCCGAACAAATTACATATTACAAGTTAAATAAAAGCTTGTAAAAAACTTTCCTCCTTCAGGAAGCTATGATTGAATGAAACTAAAATTCTAATTCTCTTTGACATTTAAACTTAAGATTCTTCAATAGTACTCTTATTCAAAATTTTAAACTCTTTTAAGAGGTCTCAGGGATGTTAAATTTCTCTAGAGGTCTGAAAATATAAACAATTTTCAAACAGGTATAATTCTTTTAATTTTAAATTAAATGATTCGAATATTTTACACATTATTTATAAAAGAATGAGGCTTCAGAAAAGCATTAAATTATTAAAATTTAATAATTTTAAAAATCATAAGCATATGGAATATCTATAAGAAATATTAAGTATTCTGTGCGTTGTGCATACTATTTTCTAAAATAGTATCCTCTGATGTATAAAACTTTGTAGGATTATAAAATGCATACTATTCTTTAAACCCTATCTAATTTTAGCATCATATATCTTTTATATTTCAAAATATTTGTAAAATATTGTAATTTTCTTAGATATTTTTTAAAAATGTATTTTTTTAATTTATTAAAATATATAAGTTATTATTCTCTCTCTATTTATATAAAAATAGCTACAATGTAATAATATATTTAACTTTATAAATCAACTTATAGCTATTAATTAAATGCACTATTTTAGAAAATAGCATGCGCGACGTAAAACTTAATAAATATTTTTTATAGAAAATTTTCTTATTTTCATATGCTTATAATTTTTATAATTATATTATATTTTAAACATTTAATACTTTTCTGAAGCCACATTCCTTTATAAATAATGTTTAAAGATTCGAATTATTTAATTTAAATTTAAAAGAATTATATCTGTTTGAAAATTGTTTATATTTGCAGACCTCTAGAGAAATTTAATATCCCTGAGACCTCTTAAATTTTACTTCGTATTTTTTTTTTAATTTCATTTCCATTTTTATTAAAATAAATATTAGTTTAGTCTACGCTAAGCTTACTACCAACTTCCAACAGTATCAAAAGACACGAAAGGACTCTCCCTCAAGCCACGCCTCATATTTTTCAGCCAAGTTTTCAATACAAATATTTTCAGTACGAGAGAAAATGTTGAGGATTGCTAACGCAATCCGGATACCTCATTTCCCAAAAGTCACCGTCTAAAGCCAAATTTGTTTTCATATGCGATGATTACGACAGTATATAATTTTGGCTATAAAAACATGTAGACAGTTCCAAAGAATAGTAATCTCCTCTGAAGTGAGCCAGTGCAAGTGAATACGCAACTCACACATTACCGAGGCGCGTATTATCGGTAACGGTGCATTATTGTAATCATCCACAGCTCCACCTGAGCTTAGAACCCGACAGAAGCTACGTAAGGGAGGGAAATCAATGCTTTGTAAGGAAGAAAAATAAGAAGTTTAAAGAAACGGTTACTGACAGTTAGCCCAGGCAGAGTGGATGTAAACCCGAGTCAGAAAAGGGGATAACAAATGTTGCAAAAGTTGATGGATCAAAAGGTAGTATTGTAGGTACACATAACAGACAACCCGATATTTTAGTACGGTAGCAGAAAATATTATGCAGAGAATACAAGGTGTAGTCTCCGAGAATGATGGTCTTGCTCTGAAAATTAGAAATGTTTTTTTATATATTAAATATAATTATAATTATGTGTTTATAGAGTAAAAAACAATATAGTTCCTTAACGAATAGTTGTCATTTCTTATATAAAGCAGTTTTTTTGTTACAAATTTAGTCTAGATTAATCTAGTGTGTATAACATATAAATATCTATACATAAAATTAGGTAAAACTAATATTTTACTCTTGAACACCACTAACGTTACGCAATAACTACACGAAACTCACTGAAACCTCAATTCAAGTTAAGGTACAAACAAGTACCAATGTTTTTTTAAGCAATATCAAAGTTGGCATTCCTTTATTTTCTATCTCACTGAAAGCGATATAAATTAGGTTTTTCATTACTAAGTTAGTACCTAATTACTGCAGTCCTTTTTATGCAATGGTTACTGGAATGATAAAAATCTTGTAAAAGAAATGGAGGTTTGCCAATTCAGTTATTTGGAACAATCTAATAATTTTGATTATACGATATTCCCCGAATGGCAAGAACTTATTTTCACAAACTATTGCGTACAGCCTATACAGATATTTGAAAAGTTGGACATGGTTATCACACTTTTGAACAGAAACAAAAGTACTGACCCGGTCTCTGGTATAACACTTAAGCGGTAAAAATGTCACTAAATATACATCACATACTATCATTGCTTAAGCAAAAATAATTTCAAGATAGTGTAGCGATTACTGTTAATACTTCAAGTACGTTACATTGATGTAATAGTATGAAAAGTCTTTTATGGCAATATTTCCCAAATAGAACAAAATAAGTTTCTTCCTACAAAACCCAACTCAACTTACCAAGAGAAGGAAAATCCACACCGTACAATAAAAAAATGAGCAAGGCTTAAGAAGCAAAGTTTATTAAAAATGTCTGGATTGTGCAAACTCGTCTTTGTTCTCTCTAAAAGCATAAAGCAACTAAACAGCTTATTAAAACAAAGAATTTGAGTTTCATATAAAAATGAGTTATGATATTTACAAAATACAAAGCAAGTATGTTCCCTTATGGTCGTCTATTGCAATAAATTACAATCCATTTCTTCTAAGAAAAATGTGTCAAATTTTAAGATTCAGTCACCGATCAATTATTTGGAAGCTTTCTTTAGCAGAAGGTCAGGATATCGCGTAGCTAGTACATAGGATATATGGCAAATAGCAATATCTGGAGCTTCAATGACAGCTTTGTAAATGTAAGTAGACATTTTCGCAAGAAAGGCAGCATAGTTTAAAAATGTCTCCAATTTCACTTCTTGTTGTAGAGTTATTGAAGACATGCTTGAACAGAATTTATTAAACGCCTCTATTGTTTTCTCTTTTCCAGCAAAGCTTCGGCGATAATCACACAAGACCGATAACGAGTTCAGTTCACAAATTTTTTCTATTTCAGTTTGCATCAAATTGGGAAAAATATCATCATCTTCAAAGGCTGATTCTGATGTCCATGTGGGAACTTCTTTCCGCATTACACAATGAACAAGTTTGGTAGCAAATATTCTAGCCCTTTTCTTAAGCTGTTTAGAGTCTTCCATTTTATCGATAAATACGATTAAATATTTGCTGAAATTCTCGTTTGAACGGATTAAAAGTAGCAAAGCTGTGGAACTATCTTGACGGCTATTGTAGATTATGTTACTATTCTTCAGTGACGTGTCCATGGATAATTTACAAACTGGTACTCTTATTCTTACGCTTATTGATATTATTTATTCAGTTGTAAAATTAGTGTGGCTAATATATGGTGGCCGCGCGGTAGCCTAGTGTTCAAGGTAACGGACTAGTGGCTGGAATGTCATGAGTTCGATCCTCTATAAATATTGAAGATCCGCCGTATGAAGGGTTCCAATGCACATGAAATATGTCGAGGCTCCCGATGGTGTGCAAGTAAGGAAAGTGAGGTTCCACCTCAGGTGTTGTACTCGTCACTTGACCATGGTTCAAAATTACGAGGTCCGTCACTAAAATCCCTCGAGTAGTTCAGATGTGTGAAATAGTGAGTGAATATTTACGCCGCACTGTTAATCTACTCGAGGGCTTTTGGTAATGGACCTCGCAATTTTGAACCATGGTCAAATGGCGAGGACGACACACATGAGCTGGCCCTCTCTCTTAACAACCACACCACACCAACGGGAGGACGTTTCAGCTGTCGACAGATTCAACGTGCTGTGTTCCCCTACATGGTGGGTTTTTAGTTGTACGTGACTAATCTTTGTAGACTTTGATATTAATACAAGGAAAAAAAAGAAATTCCTTACGTAGTACTTTGAAATATATATTTTGACAAAAAAAACCCCTGCTTTACCGAATCTATTCTAACTTATTTCACAGCAAAATAATAATTAAGGTGTGTTGGAAAGCTAAAATCTTATTTTTCATACAATTTGAGATTTTTACATTTTCAAATTGTATAGATTTTAACCTTTTGAGGTATCTGACTACATTCGGAACCGTGATTTTGCAAAAGCTTGTAAATGGATAATATTTATGATATTTAGTGTCACTTAGATTAGAATAAATATATAAAATTGTTTTAAGAACATTATGGCAAAAAAAATTATTTAAATACAATATTTTGGTAAAAAATTAACTTAGAATAACCTTTTTTCCAAATGTTCCTTTGGTAAAAAAAATGCTTCTATTGTATTAATATTTTGCTTGTATTCAGCCCAGACCTCTGTACAGAGGCTCAACTGGAATTTTTGAAATGCATAACTCGAAAGTCGGTTTATCCATGTTTTTACTAAAACAGAAGGGAGAAATTTTCAGAAAATATGCCGATCATTATTTCAAATGGCTGTAACTCTGAAAATAATTTGAGTTTTTCAAAAATCCTAGTTGAGCATCTGTACAGAGGTCTGAGCTATATACAGACAAAATATTAATACAATAGAAGTATTTTTTACAAAAGGAGAACATTTGGGAAAAAAGGTTATTCTAAGTTAATTTTTTGCCAAAATATTGTATTTAAATAAATTTTTTTTGTCATAATGTCCTTAAAACAATTTTATACATGCATTCTAATCTAAGTGACACTAAATATCATGAAAATCATACATTTATGCGTTGTTTTTTTTTAAATCATGGTTCGGAACGTATTCGGATACCTCAAAATTACTTTAATTAGTAGAAGCCCTTAAAACCTATTTTTAAGTAATCGTTGAATTTGGGTCACGCCCATTTGAATGGCGAAAAACTTAAGAAAAAGTACTTCCTTTATGCTTAAAAGTTGAACGTCTGATATAAACCAAATCATGTATACTTTATTTTAAATTGGGCCTTTTATTTTTTTTTATTTCCTTGCCGATTATAGACGTCTCACTGTATACATTAAAATAATTTTATCTCAAAGTGTAAATTTTGATGTTCGATGTACATTTTCAAAATTATTGTTTACAGGTATGTAAATTTTTTCATGATATATCTATAATGAACACTAATACATATTGAAATGAGCGTCTTGTAAAATAGCTCAAAATTCTTTTTTTTTTACTTGAGAAACGGGTCAAATTTCACTCTGTTCGATAAAATCAGGATATATATTATAAACGTGAAAGTTTGAGGATGTTTGGCAGTCTTTCACGAAAAAACAACTGAATGGATTTTAATGAAACTTTACAATAGTATAGCGTATACATCAGAAAAACACATAGGCTATAATTTATAAAGATATTATGTGAAGTGTCCAAAATATAACAATTGTCAAGTAAGTAGGAAAAAATTCTGCCATCTGCAAAAAAAGCCCGCGACAGCAAATATCTATCTTTTATGTGTGAAGCAAACCTTTGCATTTTGTTTTGTCTACGCCAGGCACCAGGAACTGTAAAAATTTGAACACGTGGAGTGTGAGGCCAATTACAATTTTAACATAAAATAAATACAACAAAAAGTGATATTAAGGTATTGCACTTCCAGATTTTATATCTGGAACTATTTTAATCAAAAAAAGGGACACTATTTATTTGCTTATGATTTTAGAAAAGTTCGAGTACTTTACGTTCGCCAAATTTTAAATCTTAATATTTGCGGACTGCGCAATATTAATTAAAATAAAAATTCGCTGAAATTCTAAAGACAAAACAGAGTCAACTATTCTATAAAAATCCTTGCAAAAACGAATACGTCTCGAATCAGTCGACCTGAAAAAGAATGCATTTTGAACCAAGATAGATTTACGCCGTTTTTCAGAAAAAGATTTTCACTGTTTCTTAAATCGTGCTATATATTTTTCAGTTATAATTTAAGGTCGCTTACACAGAATTCGAAAATTCGGTGTACTTTTCGATTTACACAACGTGAGAAAAAACGATATTTGAATAGTTTGAATGAGACGTTAGTGAAATTATTTTGTAAGTTAAATATTAACAAGTCCTCCCACTCAATAAATGTCTTAAATTCAACGTGAGATCGATTCTCCCATTTGAATGCAAGGTTGTAATAATAGTTTCTATTAAGCAAGGCAATAATTTAAAATTTCAATACTATTTATAGTGGCTCAAAAAATATTAAAGCAAATTTACAGCTCAAAAAAGATAATATTGAAATACAAAACCAATTTTGTTGAAAAAGGCCACAAGTGTAGGCCACCCATTTCACTAAACTTGAAGAACGGTGGATATATAGTTAGGAATATTATAAACCTATAACAAAACCACAGTAAAATTGATACTGGATGTATATCGAAGGTTTACAAGTCTGTCAATGCATAATGTTAAACCTTTCAAGAAAGTGTAATAATTAGTATTATATAATAATTAGTAAAAAAGGTAGTTTTAATATTTTTGAAAAATAAATGACAAAGTAACATTTTTATTCAACTGGGATTTACTTAAATTTTAATTCTCTTTATAGTATTTTATTTTTTAAATATGTTGCATCAGTTAAATATTTAAAATTTGAGTATATTTTAATAACTACTTATCAAATTCAAAGTTTTTATAACTTCTTCATTTATAAAAAATAACCCGAGACTTTTTTCCGTGTATCGAACATTTCGAAAAAAGCTCACAATTTTAATTCATCATTTAATACAGTTGTGAAATTTTGTAATTATAAAAAGTTCTACTTTTCTCAACACACAAGTATTTTAAAGAAAGTACATTTTCGTTTCCGGGTCCTAAAAAGTTGCAAAGTGAGTGAGTGAATATTAAAGTCACACTGTTCACTTACTCGAAGATATTATAGCGAGAGAGCGGATGGGGAATTTCCCATGAAAATGTGTTATGCATTTAAAAATGTTCAAGCAACGCCGGGGGGAAATAAACCTGTCCGCGACAGAAAAGCAAAAAAATTTTCGAAACAGGAAATTTTAAGTTATACACTCTGTAAAAGCCCGAGCAACGCCGGGCTAAGCGAAGGAAAGAGGGGGGTGAAAGTCATTTCGAAAGAATATTAGAAGTGCTGATTTTGTGAAGGAGAGGGAAAATTTAGAAAAGTAGAGAAAGCCCGAGCAACGTCGGGCCATGCAGTTAGTACTTTATAAATTATTTAAAAAATTCAAAATTAGCTAAAGGCTCTTTAGTCTAATGAGCAAGGTATACTTTAATTGTAAGAAAAATTTCAAGCATGTACACATAACAAATTGAGAAAAGGTATTTCGAAAACAGCCAATTTAATATTGCTCAATATATAGAGAGAAAGAGGTTTCCAATTCCACTCAAGACCAAATCTATTTTGGCTCGAATGGCTTTGGAAATCCCTTTTGAACTATTACAGTAACACCACAGAGAGGTAGCTGGCTCGAATCTCATAGTGCAGTATTTATCATCATGGACATTCTACTGGAGGTTTTCTCCAGTCCTGCTGATAAAGGTCCATTGTGTTTTGCGATTGATACACGTTAAATATGTGTAGTCCTTGAGACATAATATCGGAAAGTGAGCCAGTGTTTATTAACGTCACAATTAAAGCAATACTATGACTATTGGTGATGGACTTCGATATTATGAATCGCCAAAAATTCATGAGGATGTGTGAACCACATCCCACACTCAACTTCCACTCTACACCAACGAAAGGAATTTGAGCCATGGTAAGTTCAACGTGCATCAGTTTTTCTAAACTCTAAGTCTTCAGTATCCCAGCAACCACGGATCACTTAATAGTCAAATGTGGAAATTTAAGAAATAGGGTGCCACCTCTGGTTTGTCTTAGTCACATAACCATAGTCGAAAATTGCTAGATCCATCGCAAATCATATGCAACTGGGAAAAGGTTTTTGTATTTAGTACTTTATATTTACCACTTAATTCTGATTAAAAAGTTACTCGTTTCACCCATAGGCGTGCGTTTGCGGTGAAGAGCAGTAAAAGA
>BMAV01013517.1:20778-46280 GCA_019973955.1 Trichonephila inaurata madagascariensis | reverse complement strand
TGCTTCAATACTTTTGAGTTCTATATTTGAGCTTTTTTCCCGCAGAATTGTGTCGAATTGTTCGAATTTTACCACTGTTTCGAGTTTTAGAGTTGTACTGAAAATATATTTTTGCAGTTTTTCACATTGGCAGCGTATATGGGACATAACGTATGTTGTGAATATATATATGGGTATGCCATGTCCTAAACTTTTTATTATTCACACATTTTTGTATTCAATTTAAGTAAGATTTTATTGTTGTACGGAAACGAGTTTTTTTAGAGGCTTTACTTGTTTTATTTCAAAGAATTTCTTCTATGTTTGTAAAGGTGGAATTTTATAATAAATTTTTCTTTAACTTTTTAATGTACAAAAGCAGTGTTTCCCAACCTTTCCATCGCTGCGGACTTGTCAACGTTGAGTGTTTATATTTTAAATTGTTTCGATTTAATAATTTTAATTTAATTGTATTTATGTATGCCTTCAGAATAAAATACAATAACACCAAAATATGAGCATAAAGTGATTTAACATGGAATATATTTGTCTCCCATTCGGTATAGTGGTTAGCGACACTGACTGCTGTGCCGTTGGGCCTGGGTTCGAATCCCGGAGAAGACATGGATGTTTGTAAATGTATAGTGCCTTCATGGCAAGGGGATACTTTAAATAGCCGTCGAGCCACAAGTTCTTTCGTCAGGTTCGTGGAAGGGGAAGAGAGGTGGGAGGACCCTGACCATCCTCAGGGTGTCCTCCCTGTCATCTGTATGGTGCTCAAAGCTACGGTTTAAGACAGGCGTCACTTACCCCTTTACCGTGATGAATTTCGTGGGCCTGGATCTGGTCTTTGCCGATCATTTGGCATTAGTAACAACAACAACATGGAATATAAATTGATTTCCATGGAAAGTCGCTCAAACTTGAGAGAAATACACCACAATAAATAAAATGGAAATAATTAAACCTTCCTTGGGCGACCTTTTATCGTTTGATTCACAGACCGGTCTGCCGCACCGGGGGCTGGTGAACACTGTACTAGAGTTCCAAGAATTTAATAGCGTTCTGTATTTCTGATGTTGTATTATTTTCAGAATTTGATTATCAATGGTTTTATAGTAACTAAAATTTGATCATAAATAAATGGTAGTATTTGGTAAAAAAAAAATTTGAAGTTGGATAAAGGTCAGTATGATTATAATGCCCTGTTGGATCTATGTTTCCAAAAAAATTAATAGCTGAATTGATTATTTATCAACGCTATACTCGGAAGCAACGCAAGAACTATTGGCGACGGACCTTGCAATTTTGAGCCACGGTCAAGAGATGAGAATTACATCTAAACTGGCATCTCTCTGACTATACTTCCACATCATTCCAACTTGAGGACAAATCTGTAAAGGCTCCACCCCGGGAAGTGTGTGTGGGGGGGGGGGTCATCTTTTGAGGCATTAGTACTGGACAGAAGCGACGACGGGGACGAGTTTGTGATCTTAACCTCTCGACTGTGGTGGGGAAAAATTAATAACGAAATTTTGTAAAAATTATGGCATATGAATAAATATACTGTATTAAATGTATCGGAATGGGAAATAATTAAAGGAGAAACCTCGTAATTCTAAACCGCTGTCAAATAATGTGAATGATACCTGACTTGGTAATCCACCCTCCAAACTTCACGCTACGCCAAAGTGAAGTGCCACGGTAGTCTAGTGGTCATGGCCACGAGCTTGTGACAGACTCATCATGAGTTTGAGCTCTAGTGCCTCTGAAGATCCGCCTTGTACAGGGACATCTTAAGTCATGGACGAACTGGGCTCAGGGTCTCAACAGCCATAGGGACCTCATCTCGTTCTCGACTTAGCCTTAATAAGATAATAATTCGAATAATTTCAACGGTCAAATGTTATTTCCGGTTGTATTCTCCAAATAACTGGGAGTTTTGGACGATATGTCAAGTGGCTACATGTGATGATTGTTGTCCACGTACAGGCCTTGGCCCACCACCAGACACCGTCATTACCCATTCAGTCAAAAGGCGACAGTCGGTCGAGTCGGTATGTGCGATTGTAAGTCATACACATTTATTTCTTTCGGGTTATTGTTTGTACGAGTATTAGACAACGTATGCTATAGGTACTGTCTACTGTTTTAAGGGTGTTCACCCATGTGACGGCCTGTTTTTAAAGCTTTTTTAGGGAATTTTCTTTTGACGATAAGTAAAAAGAAAGAATTTTTAGTTTTTTTTTTAATCATTTATTGATATGTATTTAAAGAGTATGTATATAAATGTTTAGCCAAAAATATCCATTAGAACGTGAGCTATAGCGCTCTGAATACACCCACCTCGAAAAAATGGACGCTCACTTCCTCCACGATTCCAGCTGATTAGCTTATCTGAAATACGAAAAATAAACGGTCTTTTGTTCTGTTAGCTTAAATACAGTGGATGGACTATATTCAATTGAAAATACCAAAATATTCAATTGAAAATATCAAAAATTGGATTTTTGGTACACCTCTGAAAAAAAGGTTTCGAATTTCATGTTTTTTTTTATGTTTTTGTTACAAAACAATAGAAATATTGGGAATTCTAGAATGATCGCAATCCATTCTGTGCGTCTATATTCTCCGAGTCTATCCTGTAAATTTGGATTTATTCGGTTGAACCGTTTTTGAGATATGATGGAGGTCAGTGTCAAATATACAGTTTTGAGAAAAACGCGTTTAAATTTCAAGTAGGGCCGTTTTTAACCTCCTCGGTGCCCTAGGCACTTCAAATTGTTGCTCCCCCTCCCACTATTTCCAGAGCACCCCCTCCCCTTCCTTCAGTTCTTACCTTGCCAGTTTTGGTTCGGGAGGGATTTTTCCCTCAACTCCTGACACTTTTCCTTTTCTTTGCCTTCTTAATGGAGAGTCCTTCCATTATCCACCCCCTATGGACCCGCCGGACTGGCAACCGACAGCCGTAAGGAAAGAGAGTGATATGGTCGGGTCACTTTTGATCATTTCTTACCTTTTGGCATCACGGACGCCCCCCCCTCCTTTTGTAAATACAGTAAATTAATATAATCGTATGGAATTACAGTATAGAACATACATTATTGTATAAACTTAATAATTATCAACTTTTTAATTTTTTCGCGATATGCTGCTCCTTTCCAAGTAGGGTTATCACGCCCTTCTAGGGGGGGGGGGTGCCCCACAGTTTCAGAAATGCTGCTCTAAAGATTTTATTTCGAATTTTGAGAACAATTTAATAACCGTATACATGAAACAAAATATGATTTGGGAAGAAATTGGCCGATAGCGAAACGAAGATTTGATAATTTTGATATAAAAATGAAAGAGAATGATTGAGTTTTTAATAAACACTAAGCGGTTGTACGTTCTCGGTAATTTTAATTTTTTTTTCTTCCTCTTAATGTTTTGCGCCCCCAAATCTTTTGCGCCCTAGGCATGTGCCTAAGCGGAAAAGCGGGCCTGATTTCAAGTCTAGTTAAAACTATGAAAATCTTAACTTATCTTCAGTCGGCGATGCCTGATCCGCTTCTTCTTTTTCCTCCTGGAATTCTTTCAAAGCAGATTGTTCAGTTCCTTCGTGTAGCTGAACAGTGCGACGTTAATATTCAATCAATCAATCAGAGCGCGAGATGTGCGTTTCATCGCGTTTCTGTACGTAAGTATGTGCTTTGTGGCCAACGGGGCATCCCATATAATCATTACTTTTAATACTCCTACAAAACCTTCGTTAAAGATAATGACAGATAAGTATGTTGCAATTTTTCAACGATCCAAGATGATGTGTAAAGCCGCATTCACACCAAGGCTGGGGGCTGCGGTAGCCCAGTGGTTAAGGTATCGGATCATGGCAGGCATGTCATGAGTTCGAGTCCTATACCACTAAAGACCCGCCGTGTAGGGCAGCGATGCACGTTAAATCAGNATTGTCCATAAAAGTGTAGTCCTGTCGCATAGCACCCAGAAAAACCTCCCCAGGATCTTATCCCTATAGCCATCTGAGTTGACAGTACCCTCATCGAAAACGTGCAGTGGTATACGAGTGCCCTACATTATGCGATCATATCAGGGGCGTAGCTACCACGTATCAGTAGTATCTATGATATGGGACCCTCAAGCTCCAGGGGTCCCAACATGGGTAACAACAGTCCCACTAACAGGGCTCTCACATCTCGTCACTTGACCATGGTTCAAAATGATACAGGACCCGCTCAGAGGCACTTACGTCAGTGCATAACGCACAATGAATATTCACTCACTCACTCACACCAAGGCTGTCAGCGTCGAGCGCTAAGCGTCTAGCCAATCAGGGACTTCATCTCGGGCGAAATGAAGTCTCTGATTGGCTAGACGCTTGACACTCGACGTTTGTACGCCTTGGTGTGAATTCAGCTTAAATGAGTGTAGATGCTTTGGAACAAAAGTCCAAATCAATGAATTTATAGATTCGTTATTGTTTTGCGTCTCTGCGAGAAAAGATAAATCCCTTTTACAAGTCTTACATATAATAGTTTCGGAAATACCAGCAAATATACTGAAACAAACTCTAAAATGCAATACTGAAAGTTGGAGCGATGAGAACCTCTATGTGTTCATGTTGGTTTTTAGTTTTCTCGCAGAAGCTGATGTAAATTCCGTATCATTTTGGGTGGTAAAACGGTTTCCACTAAACTTTAGCTTTTTATTTCGACCAAGATGAACATTTCCAGTCCTACTACCTTTTCGACCATTCAATACGAAAATAAATAATTTGTAGCTATTGTGCTGTTCGAAGCTAAACCAAGATTAAAACACAAGTTCGACAAAATGTTCAATAACTATAGGCATTTCCTTTTAAACCTGTACAAACTTGTCTATACTTGTATGAACTGATATTTGTATAGAAGGGTATCTCAGGTATCAAACCGACTGTACACAATATGCCCAGCCTTCGACTGCCAACTCGGCCGCGGTAGCCGAGTGGTATAGGTAACGGATCGTGGCTGGCCTTGTTACGCGAGTTCGAGCCCAGTACCACTACAGACCCACCCTTGTAGGGCAGCAATGCACGCTAAATCTGTCGAGAGCTGAAGCGCCCTCCCGTTAGTGTGGTGTGGTAGTTAGGAGAGGGGGGTGCCAGCTCAGGTGTCGTCCACGTCACTTGATCATGGTTCAAAATTACGAGGTCCGTTGCCAAAAGCTCTCGTGTAGCTGAACAGTGCGACGTTAATATTCACTCACTCGACTGCCAACTCAGCGCTCCGAACAGCTGCTTCTTTTAACTACTGCATCTTTATAACGACTTCCAATTTTTAAAAAAATCACTTTTTCACCGTATTCCAGACATGGGAAGCAATTTATAAAAGAAAAAAAAAAAAGATTGATTTTGTATTTCGGGTTCAGGGCGTACTTTTGAGTGGGGGCCCAGGGCTTCAAGAAGTCTTAATCCATTCAAGCCCAGGCGATTTTTCCTGTTAAGTCTAAAGCTGCATTCACACCAAGGCTATCAGCGTCGAGCGTTAAGCGTCTACCCAATAAAAGACTTAATCTCGTCCGATTTGAAGTCTTTTTTTTGTTAGACCCTAAAAGCTCGACGCCGACTGCCTTGGTGTGAATGCGGCTTAACTCCTCTTAAAAATTCATGTAAAATCACTATTGCAATAAAATCCGCCGAAATTTATAGTTTATAGTAATTCCAAATCCATACGTTTCAAATTCAGATCATACCAGTCTGATCATTAACTTCAAAACTAGGAAAACGCATTCTCACATATTATACCGTGTTCCCAGACGTGGTCACATATATGTGATCATGGTCCTGAACGGGTCAGGATGTCTTTGGCCGTGTAAATGAGCTGATGAGCACTAAATTTTTCGCGGCTCAAATTCCTCCCTTTGACGTAGTGTCGTAAATAGTTTGGAGAGTAGTGCAGCTCACACAAATGCCGTCCTCGTCACTTGACCGAAGTTCAAAATTACTAAGTTCTTCGCCAATAGTATTGCTTTACAGTGCGAAGTTAATAAACACTCATTCACTTCATAGAGGGTCATCAAGGGTCACCAGGACTTGAACCAACAACTCAATAGATAGAACGCGGTGGCAACACGTCAGAATTTTTCTGAAAAATATTGTGAATAAATCAAACCCCTTTTTGAGTAATTCTAATTCCATACATTGAAATAATATTTTTATTGGATGAAATATTTTCCCACTTCTAAAATATTATATTACTACTGCCTTATATCACTGCGGTCACAGCTACCATTCGATTTCTTCCACCATGTCTCTATTATCCAATCCTTCACGGCGACTTAAAAATAGTTTTTCATCCTTTACACCACTTCCTTTTCCCAATCTTTTCCTATTGGAAGAATAAAAAGGTGAGGACGGGGGTAACCAACCCCCTCTTCCCTTCCCTATTCACAAATTCATACAGTTTCCTTTTCTAGAAATCGCAAAAATGTTCGATTTTTATTCACCACCTTTCGTTCTTTTTTATCGGAGGAGTTGGAACATTCTCTTTTATTGACAAGATCAACCGTTTCTGTTGTTACCAGGGGTATCTTTTCACCGAGGGACTTCTGATAAATGTTGGGGGTGGAGGAGGAGATATCGGTTTCAGTTTTAGGGCAAGATCTCTCTTTTTTTATTATTATTATTTTCCAGTGTTGATATTCCTTAGTGTAACTGCAACCGAGACGGCTGCTGATTGCGATTCAGTCGTTGTGGGACTTGCATAATATCTGGTCTTTTTGAATGTCAAATGTATGGATGACGTGTCATTAGCTGGAATGGGGGATTGTTGGAGCGGAAGTATCTTGGGGGTATTAAGCAGAAAGGTTTGTCTATTAATTTATTAAATCGATAATTTATTTTTTATAAAGTTCGAATTTGTATGTGTCTTATGTTTATTCTATTATTTCTGGAGGTAACATATTTTCATGTCGTTTAAATAATATTTATTCATATTTTTATTTAAATTTTTCGGTACTTACGTAGTAGCGTCACAGCAGCTTAATTGGCGCTAAGCGAATCGGGCCATTATCCACTAAAATCTGACTGATTGGATTTTTTTCAAATAAAATACGTAAGAATCTTTTTTATTATTATTTTGATATCGTGGTGCGGTGACGCTAATACCCAAGTACAAATTTTTCTAGTTAAGTTCATGGGGGGGGGGGGTTGAGAGATTTTCTTACCTATTAATTTTTTTAAGCAATTTAACTTATCCAAAAGAATTTTTTAACAGGCTTTTATTAGCTTCACCTGCATGTAACGGAATCATTGAACTCGATTTTTACCCACTTTAAAAGGTCAGATTAATTCGAAATTTTTCTCACTTGTCCAGGACCGATGACAATACAATAATTAATAATTTTGCTCCATTGTCCTGATTAGGATCATCAGGATTAACGGCTACCCATTTTCAAATCCCATCCCGCATCTGGTGACTAATTTCAGATCCCATTTCCAGATTTGGCTACTAAAAGATTAAGTTACAACTTAGTTCGATTAACTATAACAGGTTCTTTTTTTCAGTTTTTTAGACTATAATTTTTTTTAACACGCTTTTATTAGCTTTACCTGCATATAATGGAATCTTTGAACTCGATTTTTACCCACTTCAAAAAATCTGATTGATTCGAAATTTTTCACACTTTTCAAGGACCAATGACAATACAATAATTTAATAATTTTGTTTCATTGTCCTGATCAGGGTCATCAGGATTAACGATTTCCCACTTTAAGATTTGACGGAGGGCTGCGGCAGCCCAGTGGTCAAAGTATCGGATCATGGCAGGCATGTCATGAGTTCGAGCCCATTACCACTTAAGACCCTCCTTGTAGGGCAGCAATGCACGTTAAATCTGTCAAGAGCTTAAACGTCCTCCCATTGGTGTGGTGTGGTAGTTAGAAGAGGGGGTGCCACCTCAAGAGTCGTCCACGTCCCTTGACCATGGTTCAAAATTACGTAGTCCGTCACCAAAAGCCCTCGTGTAGCTGAGCAGTGCGACGTTAATATTCACTCACTCCAGATTTGGCGAAAAAAGATTAATTTCTTACTAGTTCTATACCGAAATGCAGGGTTAGTGTAAAAATGTAGTACAAAGCACCCCGCTCGCTGTTACCACAATGACACTAATTTTCTCGTTAATTATTAAATAGGTAGTATGAATTATTTTTTACTTTTTAGTTTGATTAACTAAAACAGCGTGTTTTATTAGTTTTTTTAAACTATAATTTATTTTAGAATCAGTTTAGGGAGACAAATGTACCCTGTCACACTTTTCTACAACTTTTTTTAAAATCAGGAATGAGATTGCTTATTTAAATTCTCATCATAGCTTGCAAGTTAATGTCAGTTTAACTTACATCTGTATTTACCCTTCTTGATCTTTTTGCAAGAAAAAGTTTGCTCACAAATATATACTGACCCAAAAAAAGTGAGAACGTTTTTCGTCGATTTGGTTTTCAGACTGTCTTGATGGGCCACTATTTACCTACTCCTACCATATTGAATAGAAGCCCATAATACAAAAATGAGCTGCTCGGCGCAATTTGTTTGACTTCTTTGCAAAAAAGGTTGGCTCAAATAGGATTTCACCTGAAAATTGAAATAAAGTAAAATATTTTATATGAAATAGGAATATTAAAATTGATGTATATGTTTGTGGACCAAATTGGAAAAGTATTTTATTGATACAAATGTTAACATTGTTAATGTTTCTTGTTGTAGCATATATATAGTCAAATTTAGTTCTTGGACCATAAAAGTTCAACACTCATTCACTCATTTGGGAATGATTCAAATGTTTCATGTGTAAAATTTAGACTCATTATTCCAACTGTAATGAATCTTTAGTTAGAAATGCTAAATTTATTAAAATAAAGAAACAGTGTTTATAAATTTGTATGAAAATGTAATGCTATTCACATATAAATGTTAAGGGCCGATTGAGTAAATGTTTATTATTATTAACATCGCACTGTAAATCAATACGAGGGCATTGGCGGCGGACCTCGTAAGTTTTAAACCATGGTCAAGATGATAAGGATAGCAGCCTTATGGGATGTTATAGTGGAATTTCAATATTTTAATTAATACAAGGAAAGATAAATGTTATCATTGTCTCTAAAATAAGTTGGTTTGTGGCAGAGTCATTTTGAAATAATATAGGGTGTTTAAAAAGTATGGATACCAGTTAATTCAAAAATAATGTGACCAATTTCAAAGCACCACGTTTAAACGAAGCGAAAGGAGCTTCTTTGACCACTTGAGAGGGAGGAGGAGGAGGGGGGTATTTTTCCAACTTCCTATCGATCACTCGCTGAAATTTAGTGGAAGTGGTCTGCATGTCAGTAATATTTAAAGAAAAAAAAAAAAGAAAATTTAAAGGGTAAAGTGTGCATGAAATTTTTACTTAAAACACGCACCTAAAAAGTTTTTAATTCAAAACTAAGCGACACGAGCACAATTTCAGACTAGAGCCGACGAAAACCGAGTAGCGTAACGGACCCGAACCTGACGCTTCATTTAAATTCACTCTTCAAGCAAAATTCACTTAAAGAAGTTATCACTTTATAAAACTTTTTTTAATGTTCTTTATGGAAAATAAAAATCAGTAAGTAAATATCTTTGTTTATTTGTAATTAAAATTCAAAAGTGTAGCTATACTTTTCGGATACCCGGTACTTACATTACATTACACATTGCTCTGGGAAAGATCCAATTGTAGACTAGAAATGTTTATTTTTTAACATTAATTCCAGTTGAGAAAAATATTTTTAAGCTTTACGCGTATTTTCTGTATTTTTTATCGCTAAAATAATTTTTCACGGCACATACTTCAGACCTATTTCATAAATCACGACAAAGACTGTTTTTAAAGACCAGAATGCAACCTATTCTTGTCAATCCGTCCATCCTCTATTTTTCCTCTGACGTCTGCAAACGGTCACAGATTTTATCAACAAAACACAATAGTCTTCTAACGAACCCCCGCAAGCAGCTTCCTGAAATACGCACCTACGTAAATAGCCCCTGAGGGGTGTTCCTGCACCCCTACACTCCCCTCTTTTAGCTCCAAGCACCCAGTGTAGACATCTTTCGTTTGGTATCAGATGTAGACATTTGTACTTATTCTTAACAATGGAAATTAAAAATATAAATTGAATTTAGTTACTTTGTAGGTTTCTTTGTTGTTGATGTTAAAGTTTGGATTTAGCTTTATAATTGTCTTTGAAACATAGTTTCCTACTTAAAAGGGGTCTTAGGGGGTGTTAATTTTGTCTCGAGTGCTGAAAATATAAGAAATTTTCAAATAGATATAATTCTTTGAAATTAAGATTAAATAATTCCGTTTTTGAATCTTTTATACATGATTTATAAGAGAACGAGGTTTCAAAGATGTGCAAAATGTTTAAAATATAATCATAATTTTAAAAATTATAAGCATATGAAAATAAAAATTTCTGTAAAAAATATTAAGTAATTTATATGTTTCTCATGATATATTCTAAAATATAGTAACTGTATAAAACTTTGTAGAATTGTAAAATGTATCTTAGTCTTTAAACCCTACCCTAATTTTAGTATTATATATCTTTTGTATTTCAAATATTTGAAAATATTGAAATTTTAAAAAACAAGTTTAAAAATGTAATTTTTTTTATTCAAAAAATAAAATTTATTCTTCTATTTGTATAAAAAGAGCTACTGTTTCGTAAGGATACATTTGACTTTATAAATCAACTTATTGCTAGTATATAACTAGAGATGCCATTTTAGAAAATATAATGGGCAACGTAAAACTTAAGGAACATTTCTATAAGAATTTTTTTTTTCATATGCTTATAAATTTTAAATTCTGATTATGTTTTAAACATTTTACCCTATTTCGAAGCCCCATTCCTTTATAAATGTGTAAAAGATTCGAATTATTTAATTTCAATTTCAAAGAATTATATTTATTTGAAAATTGTTTATATTTTCAGCCATCGTGACAAAGTTAACATCCCTGACAAATAACTACCGAACTCTTTGAATAATTAATTTACTAGCGCATTTTAAGGAAACACTTATTCTTTCATTCTAAATTGATATATGATGATCTATATCAGTGGTTCCCAAACTTAATATGCACATGCACCCTTTTTTATTCCAAAAACTGAGTCATGGACTCCCAGTTTAAAGAACACTATTAGAATACATAATAGAAAATATTGACAAGCATGTGAAGCCACAAGACACACTGCGCCCTGTCAAAAAGACTACATGCAAGGCAAGAAAAAGTACTACATGCTATTTGTCGATCATCTAAGGACAGTAAAACTACAATAACTTGACCAAAATATGACAGTTTTGCCTGCAAGTAACATTCCTGTAATGTTAACGAAAAGTATCTGTGATTGGTGTCCTTTATGAAAGTCATTCACATTTAAAACTTTTTGATTCAGTTTGATATTTTTTCTCAAATTATGAAATAAAAATTGAAAAATCCTTAAGAGTAGGTAAGTATACTTTCTCTTAGTTAAATTATTCACTGAAATAATGATTTTTGTCGTGTTCAATAAAAATAATAAAAAAGGATTAGGGTGACTCAGTCACCCCCGCACAACCATTAACATTAGTATCGAGTGAGTGTCTTCTTTCAGGTTAAATCAATTGTAAGGAAAAAACGTTTGAAATGTGTGTCAGGGAAAAATTTGATTGTGAAATCGCTTTAATCACATCACTGCGCATGCTCTGTATAACTCGTTTATCACTGTCTTAATATGCTAATCAAATCACTAATGTAATTAAGAATGATCATAACAGCACGGGAAGTTTGTGCGCTAAGTTAGTTTACCAACTAATACGAAAATGATAAAACTATTGAGGAAATTTAGGAAGATTGCATAAATTTTGACTTGGAGTTTAACAATTACAAGACTTCATAGTTAAAATGTAATTACTGAAATAATTCTTTGTGCGATATCTCACAAGTTTCTTAAACTCTTCTGGTTGTTTTTGTAATTAATACAGAAATCTCTGAGTACCATCTTTTATTGTTTTGGACATGTATTTAATTCTGAAATTCCATGTGTATGGGTATAGTAGAAATTTGTAAAATATCAGCTGAATAATTTTGTGAAGCACAATGTGAACCAACACGAGGGCAACTGAAGACGGACTTCGTAAGTTTGAACCATGATCAAGTGACGAGAATGACACTCGAGTTTGCACCCCTATCATAACTACCACACCACGCCAAAAGGAGAACTTTGAGCTGCGACTGGTGGCCACTATTGCCTAGTGGTCAAGGTAATGGACTCGTGGCTGGCGTGTCATGAGTTCAAGTCTGGTACCGCTGATGACTGCAGTGCAGAGGGGGGCGATGTATATTAAATCTGTCGAGGCTAAAATGTCCTTCCATTGGTGTGGGTGGAAGTTAGGAGAGGGGGTTCAAGATCAGGTTGTAACGGGTCTATTCGCGACTTTTCCATTAATCTTCTTGGGTAAAATTAATCTTTATAACTGAGTCCAGTTGAAAACCTTTTTCGGCGAAGAAGACGAGATTTATGCAAATGAGAACTTCTATTTAAGCGTTGTATAAAAATTTCTGCTTTTCTAATAGGCTTTCTTTAATAAAGGGGAGCGGGATTAAATATATTCTTATCTGTTCTCTTTAAGAGTAATTTCTTTCTAAAATTTAATCTTAATTCTTTAGAATATTGGGGGAGAATTATCTTGCATTTTGTTTCATGAGATTTCCTCAAATATTGATTTAAAAATCTAATTTTATCTCCAAGTGTCCTTAAAAGATCTTTCTCTGAAACTTAATCCTTTTTCTGTGTCCTTAAGATATGTTTTGGGTTTTACTTGCTAAAGGATTTTATTTTTATAAGATCTTTAAGCACTGTATTCATTTAAATGCCTCTTATACGACTGGTAAAATATTTTTATAAAGAAATTAATTACGTAGCTATAAATAAAATATTTCTTTATTTTTCTAGTTTTTTTGACAAAGTGCATTAGTGAGGATTATGTATCTAGTCTCAAACGCCTCTCTCTCAAATTGAAAAAGTTTTTCTTGATGCTGTGATAAGTATATTTATACATAAGGTATAATTAGTAAAAATGGGTCGGAAGAAGTTGAATTTAACTGAAGAGGAACGCCAAGAACGATTTGCCAAGGGGTTTTCCCCTACCTCTTAGCGTTTTCTCGGTAAAATCCGCTTTCGTCAAAGATAGTACTGTTATAGATTTCTCCAGTAATTTCCAGAAGCTTCCATAGGGTCACCCAGTCACCAAAAATGGTTGGCAAGTTGCCAAATTTGGTCGCCAAAAATGATGCAAATTTGGCTGTATTGCCAATATTTCAACAAGTTTCCATGTAAGGGACGACGTTGCTTGCGAGTACTACAATTCTTATCATAAAATAAATACAACAGAAAGTAATATTACCGTATTAAACATCCTGATGTAAATTATTCACACTAGTTTAAGATGAAACAATAATACACAAGAAAATAAGACATTAATTGCACAAAATCGAACTGTATAATATATGTAAATTGCAGTTTTAGAATTTGAGCAAGATGAATATGAACAGTTGTATAATTTGTACCAAGGGGGTTGGTCCGCTGTGAGACGGACAGGGGGTGCCCTCCCCTCCCTCCCAGTTTGCTTAAAAAAAAATAATTTTTAAATATTCAATTTTATATTTTTCATTTAATTTTTTTAAATAAAAAAAATTCATGACAACATTAAATTTCGTAATTTAAAAAAGTAAACGTAGAGTTGAGAAATAAATTAAAATTCCACGCATAATTCAGTTCTCTTTCTTTTTATAAAAAATATTTTTTTTTTCACCTTTTTCTATGCCAGACTTCGAAATGCATATTAAAATGTTCCAAAGCTAGACGAAATACAAGCGCGATGCCAAAATATAACCTCAGAGCAATTTCCCCTTCAGTTGTTATGATAATTTTATCCATATTTGAAACTTTTTCCCCCACATATATTCTGCATCGGAAGAAATCCTCTAGAGTAGTAAGCATAACAGAAAATATTATTATCATAACAAAAGCTTGCTTATTAGAAGCACTGCATGCCTAATTTAAACAATTCGAGAATTATTCAGAACGTTTTCTCTATTTTCTGGCATGCCTTTTCTTTTCATTTGGAATTTGAAACATTTTCTTTTTGGTGTGGCAATGACAGGTTTTATCTTTCATTCCATTTTTTATTCCACCGTTGTTGGCAACATTCTTTAATGCAAACGATTTTTATTCTTGTATTCTGCATTAGATGTGGGCATTTATTTTATCGCCCGCCGTTCTATGCAATTTCCTTTTTCTTGTTTTATGTGAAGACTGTTAAAATATGTAATTTTTTAAATCTGTTTTTAGTTTTATAAAAAGGATTTATTTTAAATCAGCTTGAGCTCAACCTTTTCAACATGTTTGCGGTCTACATGGAATTTTCATTATATGATTCAAAACAGCATCTGTTTTATTTTTTGAAATGAATTTTTAAGTAATTAATTTCCTTTGATTCCTTTATTTATAGATGTCCCTGAAGAAAGAGACTGCGATCGTCTGCGCTTCAAATTGAAACATTCTTATTCTTTTGTTCTAAATATAATGTGTTTGTTTTAAATACTGATTCTCTATAGAATTTTCTTTTGAACAAAACCCTTTTTAATGTCAGTGTTTTATTCATACATGTTTTAATTTATCCTTTTGTCAGTTAGATTTTCCTAATTAAAATTTTTAAATTGTTGTATTTACATTCAAATTAATTAGAAACGAATACAAGTAAAAACAAGATGGTCTTTATAAACTAGATAAATACTTCATAATGATCTTTTTAAAATTCTTCCAACTGAATTCATTATACATGTTTTTCAATCAACATTGCTACATTTGTAAGTACATTGTACATTGTATGCTGAACGAACATTTACTGTGTAGTTTTTATTCTAACATTTTAAATTTCACCATTTTTAAATAATATGTATGGAACACTGTGCGAGAAAAACAGAAAGACTTCTTATTGGAAAGGGGGGGGGGGGTTGCCTAACATCTTGCTATATATTAGTCTGCTGTTAATTTAATATTTACACGGTCTCCATAATCTAACCGGCCTACGAAACTCTTAATTTGTTGCGTATTCCTAAATCTTTGAACGATTTTTTCTAAACTCTATATCTAAAATATTCATTCTGTCGTGGTATCTCTTCCTCGAGTTGGTTGAGGTGGAGTTCTCTCTGACCGTTGAGGTTTCCGGAGAGATTCGAACGTAGTAAGGATTGAGAAGCTATTAACCCTGGAGAGGGCACAAAGTCACCCCAGGCTCACGAAATTGTAAATTCTGGGAAAACTGTTTGTTACCAATGACCCCTTGACAGTGTCCTCCTATATGACAGTCTTCACTTCTATTAACGGAACTAAGAACGCGATATGCAGACGATACAAAATGAATAATAAGCAATGACGTGTACTTATTTGAAATGATGTTCAACCTATGAAATTCTCCTTAGAGAAATATCCCTGGAGTTGTTCTATCTCAAAGTGCCAATATTGGATGGACAAAAAATCCGAATTAGAGTGAACAGACCATTGTTGCTATTCCAGTTTTGATATTTTAAATTCGTTACAAATTTCCTGTAGTTAAAAATTCTTAGTGCTAAGATCTCATGCACTTTTCCCATTAATAACCTGTTGGGTTACGTTATAATGTTTGATATGAAGATTACCGATGATTCGCAAGAGATGTTGCTTTTTCTCGTCACATTTTCTGAAGGGGTTGGTGCCAGCTTAGATGTCGTCCGCGTCACTTAATCATGGTTCAAAATTACGAGGTCTGTCGCCCATAGCCCTCGTGCAGCTTTGTAGTGCGACGTAAAATATAACTCTCTCTCTCTCTCTCTCCCTCTCATCACATTTTCCATAATTTCCTCTGAAGTTCCAAAAACGACGTTCCTTTTCAAAATCATAATGAAACTTCCTTCCGACAGCCCAGGATGGGGCCTTTGCCTTCTCAAGAAGCCTTTACCATGCCAGCCTTCTTCCTACTAGTGTTATCCAATTCCTAGTTCTTAAAACTAGGAGATCTTTTTCTAGGCCGTCAATCCATGTAAGATTTGGCCTGTCATTTCTTCGTGTGCCAATTAGTTGGGCATTGAAGACTTTTTTTAGTGTTGCGGCCTTCGTTCGTTCTGATAACGTGACCTGCCCATTTAATTCGTTGTATTTTGATGAAATTAACGATGTCATTTTTTTTATGTGATTGATAGGGCTCGAAATTTCATCTTCTTCGCAATGTTCCATTTTCCTGGATTCCTCCAGAAATGAATCTTAAAATCTTTCTTTCATCATGAAACTACGGCTGCAAAAAATAAATTTTGTTATGTGCCCATTTTGGCACCATGTAATATTCAATTCTGGAAATCCTTTTTACTCTATCTTGTACAGCACGGGTGTCTAACTCGCGGCCCACAACGAGCATTTTTGCGGCCCGTCCAATATATTGGCACACAATAATATGTCATAAAATATACTAATTTCTTCCAAAATAAGAAAGATAGTAGCAGAGAAGATATGTCAAGTGATAGGACGTACATATTAAATTGTTCTTGTTCTTTTATATATGTTTGTTATAATGTATTATTCGAAATAAACCTACGTTTATATATGAATTTTGATTTTTTTTTTTTTTTGCGGCCCACCTTAAGTTAAACCTTGTTTGACCCAAGGCAGCCTTTGAGTTTGACACCATTGTTGTACAGTATATACAGTCAAACCTCTACATAACGAACCTCTATTGCGAATTTTTCTACATAACCAACTTTTTCCTAGAATTTTGAACATTTCACGATTTTCTACGTAAATTAATCTCTCTATAGTGAAGTGTGCATTTTCTATATAACGAACTTTTTCTTTTGTGATTCAATTTTTGTTCTTCCTTTTTTTAAAGTATTTTTGGAAAAGTATCAAGTTATTCTCTCTTTAGCACATTTTATGGTGATCATAAATCTTGAATTGGTTTTATTAGATCCTATCTCGCCGAGAGAAATGGAGTTCTGGACGTTTTATCCAAAACGTGCAACCTTTAATCCCCATTGCCCAGTTCACTAGAAACATCTTCGATATCGTCTTTCACCCTCAGTGGAGTTGTCCCGTGTCTTCGTGTTCTGATACATGTTTAATATTACTTGTATGCTTTAAATTATAAAATGTCCTTAAAATATCATTAATTTTAGTATACAATTATTTTTTCTTAGTATTGAAAATACAATGAATTCTTCGACATTCTTTATTCTTGTTTACCTTGTAGTTTTTCTTTCTTTCTTTTTTGATGGGTAAGATATATAAAATAAATATATATTAATTTTAAAAAAGTGTGAATAATTACTTTTTTTAATATATAGTGTTTATGAATTTAAAATTCGTTTTATGTGGTTTATAAATTATATTAAAAGATGAACCTCTATATAACGAATTTTCCATATAACGAACTTTTTTCCGGGATTTAGCGACCTTGTGACATAGAGGTCCGACTGTATTTCGTCAAAATTTAATTGGGAAAACCTTTTCACGCGGCGCGTGTATAATTATTCTTTAGGCAACTCGAGTAAAATATACATTTTAAAAATATTGCTACATTTCTAGTTAATTCTGATCCCAAGATGTCTCAGTCTTCTTTCATCACAAAATCTGTTGAAATAGCCGTTGTGGTAGCTCAAAATTTATTTCTATCAAATTAATGCTTCAAGACCGATAAGAGAACCTGGTAAATTATTTTTAAAAACCCACACAGTCGTAGCCTTAAAATATAAATTCTCAAGTTTTCTATGTCTCGGTTTGTGAAAGATATCATTTCTTCCACCCGACTCCCCAGACCTTCTCCCATCGCAAATTAAGATTAATGCCTTCAAAAGGAAGTGTAAATTGGAGACTCGAACTTTATACCTACTTCTCGCAATGTTAATGACCTAAACTTCAGTTGCACGGAGGAAAACGGGGACAACATTTCAATCCCTTTAAGAAGACCGGTGCTTGATAAAGAAGAATTAATCTACATCCTCCCCCCTAGACATCGAAGTAAAGGGGGGAAAGATGTTTGTAATGCAATTTAGTCCTTCAAGCTCTCCATCGGGTGGTTTTAATTGGACGATTCGTCTTCCATAATATGCTGGAAGGGGCTTTCCAGCAGTGGATTTAGTTAGGAGATAATGAAAACAAAGGGAGACCATATATCACATTCGAAATTTAGACTCTTGCTGTTTAAGTTGAAGAGTGGATTCTTGGAATTTGTTGAATATCTCTGAAGATAGTTTTGAAATCTATGGAATTAAAGTGTAATGAATGTTTGCGATGTTTGATGTAAATTCTAGGGCCTATTTAGTTGATTAAATTGTGTGGTATTCGTAAGGTATAATAAATTAATGAGTATGCTGCAAGATTTGATTTTTAGTTGCAATAATCGAAATTAAGTAGAAAATATCGCTGTTGTATGGGAAAGCAAGCAAGCAATTTAAAAAAAAGTCAATTCCTACTTAGATCAACAAAGAAAATTTTTATTTTATATAGCTACTTTTTATTAAATAGTTACAATCAATATAAATATGTATATACATATGACAAAACCACAACATTAAGTGGTAATTAATTTTTATCAATTATCATTAAAGTGTCGTATTGTCATCCGAAACAATCGTGTATATAAAATTTCAGTTCGACTGAATGCTTTAAAATGTGAGGAAAAAAAATCTTTTAAAGTTTTGACCCAAGTCGCTAAAAATGAAACCAACGTGGCTGTATTTTTAATTCTTTAAATAATTAGTTTCAGTCAATTAATTTTAATTATAATTAAATTATCGTATTTTTACCCAAAACAATAGTGTGTAGAAAATTTCAGCTCAAATGAGCGCTTTAAAATGTGAGAAAAAACCTTTTCATGTTTTGGCACAAGTCGCCAAAAATAATGCCAACGTGGCTGTATTTGTAATTCTTTGAATAATTAGTTTTAATCAATTAATTTTTATTAGTTATAATTAAATTACTGTATTGTCATCCAAAATGATCATGTATATAAGATTTCAACTCAATTGAGTGCTTTAAAATGTATTTTATTGAGTATTGAAAATTTTCCATCAAGATAAATAAATAAATATATAGAGAGTGTGAGCTAATAGTAGGAAGTGAAAGAAAAAAAACATTATATATTAATCGCGTAACTTGCCTATGCAAAAAGATGTTTTATAACAGTGGTCCCCAACCCCCCCGGAACGCCCAAAGAACATTAAATTATTTCCATTTTATTTACTGTGGTGTATTTATCTCTGATTTGTGTCACTTTCCACAGAAATCACTTTATGCTCTATGTTAAATCACTTTATATTTATTTTTGCTGTAATTGTATTTTATTTCTGAGGTATATTTATAAATACATTTAAATTAAAATTATTAAATCAAAACAGTCTAAAATATAAAGAATCAACGCCTCCCCCCTTGGCGGGCTGCGTTAAAATTATTAAACGTTGACCGGACGGCAGCGATGAGATTAGGAGAAAAATAATTAAAAATAATAATTCAATATTTTATATTCCCACATTGGGGTTGGTTAGATGATTTTAGACTTAATATAAAATTATTTTTCTACTATATAGGTAAAACTAAAAACGATGATTATTGACAAGTGAATACTGTGTAGCGAATAGTACTAGTGAATAGTACTACACAAGGAGTACTCCACACAATAGTACTCCACCCCCCATCGATCGCTCTTGATATTTTTTCGATTGATTATAATTATATGTATGTAGTAATATAATGAAGCCCAGTGGCCGTGTGGTAGCGTATCGTGCTTCCATACCACTGGTCCGGGGTTTAAACCCGAGGCTGCAAGGTCGACTTAGCTTTTCATCCTTTCAGTGGGTCGATAAAATGGGTATCAAGCTTGCTTGAGAACTAAATAAAGGAGGTTTCACGTCAGATTGACTACCTGACCGGAACATCTGCTCATGCACCTCAGTCCCCAAGGTCACGAAACCTATTACGCCACTGAGTGTAGTTTAGTACATTGAAAAAGCAATGTATATAATTTTTCTGGTAATTTTATAAAGTTTTTGTTATTAATAATTTATTTTATTAACTAATACTAATTATTTATTCAATAACTTCTTTTTTCTGTTTGTTCCCGACGATCTGTAAAACCTTAAGAATATGTTTGGCGGCGTATCGGGGCATGAACAATGATGGACTTACTACCCTCACCTCAAAAATTCCTTTGAGCGCCACTGAATAGTACAATGCAACATTTCATAGCCCTGGCGCTCTCCTCGTATCGTCGAATCAATCGGATCCAAGCTTTTTTTATTAACACCCTTTTATAAGCTTCACCTAAATGTAACGGAATCTTTAAATTCAATTTTTTCACTTTAAAAGTCGGATTAATTCGAAATTTTGCTCTCTTGTCCTGGACCGATGACAATACAATACAATAAATTAATAATTTTGTTCCATTGTCCTGATCAGGATTATCGGTTTCCCTTCTTTCAGATTCCATTCCGCATCTGGCGACTAATTTTGGATCCCATTTCCAGATTTAGCGACCAAAAGATAAAGTTACAACTTAGTTCGAATAACTATAAAAGGGTGTTTTTCAGTTTTTTTAAACTATAATTTTTTATTCGTCTTCCGCTTTATTAAATTATACACACCCAACTCTTTTTTTTGCACGTTAAATACGTTTCTTAGAAAATCGTGCAAAAAAAAGTCGTGTAAAAAAAATACATTCGACATATGGTAATTTTGGGAATATGTTCTACAATTTTGAAAAATATTTTTCGGATTGAAGTGAAATGAATGGAGCTTGTGAGCTGCAACGTAGTTTTAATTCAGCATAAAACGTTTTGAATCGAATAGAAAGAACAATTAAATAAAATTAAAAAATAAATCAATCAAATAAATTTTAAAAAATTCGAAACACTTTGGCTCCAAAACTTAACCCGAAAAAAATTAAAGCAAAATAAATTATTTAAATGCTTTGTAAAAGTATGGAGATTTCGCGATTGTCTTAAAAATTTTAAATAGTTTAAATATTTTTTTTTCTCATTTAAAATTTTCAATTGCACATAAATTGAATTAAAAGAATTAATATTGTTACAAAATACTTAAATTTTGTGTAAGTTTTATTAATTTGATATAGGTACACTACGGAATTTTCTGCCTAATTGTAGTAAAATTGTGCCAATTGTGATAACACAAGACTGGTATTAGGCGTGATTTTAGAACGCCAAATACGAGCAGCGTACTGATATCAAATTAATTCCAGTTTGCATTTTTTGGAAGAAAGAAAATTTACGTATCAAGCAAATGTTTTCCCGCTCAAAAGAATCATTATTAAAAAAGTAGAATAAAATAAATAAAACAGTAAGGTAAACCGTGTTTTTAGCGAGTGATTTAGAAATCACTATATAAAAACATTTCAAATCTTAAAATTTATCCATACTTATAAATTTTAAACTGCGTACACTTTTTTAAAAATAGTTTCTTAAATATATTTTGGAATAAGAAAGTCTCAATATAAATAAAGAATTTTACTTTTTTCACCAGACTTGAAGGTTATCACAATAAACAATTAATTTTTTAAATGAGTCAAGCCTTTGAAGAAATATTTACCAAACATTCAATGAGAAAATACGAATGATAATTGTTTTCATTAAAATTCTTAAATTATGTTTTGCCCTTAGTCAAAATGTGGGGAAACACACACACAACACACACAAAAACATTTTTTTACTGTACAACTTAAACACACAAATTAGACGGTTTAAAAAATATGAAGAATAATCATAGTTTTTAAGATCTGTCTTTGACCTTTCTTATCACAACAAGGCGTTGAAAGATAAATATTTCCAATTTTTAACCGTCTTACTTTAAACCTCTAAAGATTAAATTTTGTCTGAAAATTTTCAGTTTTCTGTCCTGTGATATATTTATTTTTAGATGTTTTGACGCTTGTTTGACGAATACGAAAGAAAAATATCGTCTGTTCTACGTTCATGTGGTATATTATGTCTTTCAACTACTTTAAAGTCGTGGTTTTTTTTATATTCATTTTTCATATAGTCCTACTTTTTTCCCTTCTCTCTTTAAAGATATTATTTTTGAAATGTTTTTTTTTAACAGAGATTTTTAGAATGGAGCTTCAAAATGTTAGAAGCAAATTTTAAGAGTAGTTTATTTACCTGTTGTTCATGTTTTATTTACGTTAACTTTCTTTCTTATTCTTGGTGTGTTTTTATTGTATATTTTACAACAGCACGTCCTCGTATTCATTATAAATAAATATTGATATTTTTTTTTATCATTAAGCATAATGTAGTATCATTAGTTGTTTTGGTTACGTTAAGAGGCTTTATCATTCTTAAAAAAACAATTTTTTAATAAACATTTTTGTTGAATTTTATTAACTTAATAAATTCGAGATTCATTTTTTCATACCATTTTTGAAAAAATACTTAAAAGATGTGTCTTAATTTCAAAGTGTAGAATGTTTTTATTTTTTCAATAATCCTTTTCAGTAATCTCAACGTACTTAACTTTCTAATATGAATGCTAAACTTAAATTCAAATAAAAAAATGTTAAATCTCGATCTGTTATATGTATATTTAACCCTTGTATTTGGAAATATTTTAAGATTTCACACAATTTTACTGAATTTATGGTGGTTTAGAGTTTTAAATTGCTATATTTAAATTATTTTAAATCATTATTTCCACAAAAAATGATTTTAGAAAGTTTTTTTCAACAATTAAATTTCGACCAGTATAATTACTTGTGCACAAGTTAGAATCTTTAAAAGTATTTTATGACCTTTAAATAGTTGTTTTTTAACTGCAGAATCAGCACTGTTGCCATAGTAGTAAATCTGTTTGTAATTTTTAAAAATTTAATACAAGTTTTATTCTCTGTATTTAATTTTTTTTTCAATTTAAATAAATATTTTTCTAAAATTATTTAATTGTATTGTGTCATGGAATATATTTAAACCCTCGTAAATGAGAAATATATACTTACTGCAAGTTGAGAGCGGTTCTAAAATAAAAGAAATAAATATTGAAAGAAATTTTACTTAAGAAAAAGAGATAATTTATAGTGTGTAAGAGTCAAAAAAAGAAATTAATCCTTTTACATTTTTATTAATCTTTAATGACAAATTTAGATTGTTTTTTTTAGGTAACGGTATTTTTTTTTTTACTTTCAGTTCATAAAAAAATTATGGTCATTTTACCATTTATTTCTTTTATTTCTACAAGGTTTTTTCTATAAATAGAAGCATCTGTGAAGCCCCTCTTTTAGAATAATCTATTAGTAAATTTATATCATTCATCCTTCCAAATACTATCTAAATAATTAATTGTGATATAATTAAATCTGCTAACGTACATTTTTACCGAACACGTATTATTTGTGCTTATATATAAAAAAAATTAGATATTTAAAAAAATTCTAATAAAGTTATATCATATTTGAATACTTCATGTCTTATTGGTAGTGAAAATATGCTAACAATTTTGGAAAGAAAAGGAAACCCTAAGCTCTCTAATGTTTTTTTTATCTAGTGGCATTTAATTTAAAAACTGTATATTCATTTTAACTTTGTTATTTCCACAGTTGAACCGATATAGCAAATTTTGCTATTTTCTCCTCATGCAAAACGACTGAGAATTTTTAAAAAGTTTTCCAAGTTAAATCGGATGTGGCTCTAATTCCTCACGTTGGTGTGGTGTGTAAATTTAGAGATTCTGATGCCAGTTCAGATGTCGGTTTCATTACCTGACGTGGCCGCGGTAGTCTAATGGTCATGGTCACTAGCTCATGGTAAGCGCATCAGAAGTTCGAGTCTAGTACCACTGAAGACTCGCCGTGTAGAGGGGCTGTTTACGTTAAATCTGTTGTGGCTCAAACGTCTTCTCGTTGATGTGGTGTAGTAGTTTGTAGACGAGGTGCCATGTTATATGTCATCCTCGTTACTTGACTGTGGTTCAAAATTATGAGGTCAGTTACCAAGAGAACTCGTTTTGTTTTATAGTACGACATTAAGAAACATTCACGCACTATTCATCATCTTACCGTGGCTTAAAATTACTATGTCCGTTGCCAATAGCACTCGTGTTACTTTATAGTATGACGTTAATAAACAATCACTCACTATTTGTCACCTTACCGTGGTTTAAAATTACGCGGTCCGTTGCCAATAGCACTCGTGCTGCTTTATAGGGTGACATTAATAAACAATTACTCACTATTCGTCACCTTACCGTGGTTTGAAATTACGAGGTCCATTGCCAAGAGAACTCGTGTTGCTTTATAGTACGACATTATCACTCACTATTTGTCACCTTACCGTGGTTTAAAATTACGAGGTCCATTGCCAAGAGAGCTCTTGTTGCTTTATAGTACGACGTTAATAAACAATCCCTCACTATTCGTCACCTGATCGTGGTTTAAAATTACGAGGTCCGTTGCCAGTAACACGAGTTAGCCAATTGAGTGCGATGTTAAAAAACAAACTAACAAGCTCATGCAAGGTGTCATGAATGCAATTTTCTTTGCCAGATATATTTTAGTCTTTCTGCCTGGAATAATTTTATTTGAAAAAAAACAAAAAAACAAAACAAAACAAAAAAACTTTTACTATTTTGCTTAGTTTGTAACTAACACTAATTGTGTTTTTGTGTTTATTTACACACAATCGTTGATATGATCGTGCATCTACAGTTAAACCATTCATCATGACTTATTTGGGGTCTTCTCAGATGTGAGTTTGGTAACACTAACAATTAATTGCATTAACAGGCGTGCTTAAATCAATTCGGAACGCTTTTATACTTCACAAACGTGAAGAATGTTCTTTCTCCAACTAATTGTCGCCAACGTGGCTCATTTATAGGCACCCCAAACACCATCCCAAACAAAAGCCCTCATTGACGAAAATTTAGACTTCTTCGAAAAAGACTTCTTCAGCGGGTCGGCTCCCACATTACACTCAGACCTGTCTTTCTTAAAGAGTACAACTTTTCATCTCTTGTCACAACTGGAGAACGTATTACACAGGAGGAAAATTTGTGCCAAAACCGCACTTGTCTAAATACCATGGCGAGACACTGCCAAAAGTTCTTTTTTTTTATTTCTTTCTCATCCCCCTCTACTTCTTGTTTCATTGCTCTCATGGCGGTAAAAGTTATTCTTTGTTATGTTCTTCTATCCCGCGAACACAAAGCCCTTATCTTTTGTAGTCAGGGTGAGGCCTTACGAGGTCGTTTGACAAAAATGGGGACCTAGAAATGTGGACCCCGTATATATTTTTGCCCTTTCAGGTGACATTGATAGTATCAGCGTAGTTGATTCATTGGCCAGTAGATGGGGCATTGATTATCTTTTCGAGCGGAGTTGTTCGATAGTGGCGTGGAATTATTTAATATAGAAAAAGGGCCTCTCGATCGTTGATCTGGGAGATATAGA
>BMAV01013517.1:6719-20505 GCA_019973955.1 Trichonephila inaurata madagascariensis | reverse complement strand
ATGGGGAAAAAGCAGTGGGTCTTTGTAATGTTATTGTGTTTTCGTAATGTTGGTATTAAAAATACTTCTGATCGCGTGAGTTTTTTCAAATGCTTGACATGAATGGTATATTAAAAAAAGAATTAATGAAAGTCTCAAAGGTTGTTTGTACTGTAAGCTTCTGTAAGAAACTCATAGTTTAGTTAATGCCATTTCTATAAATCACTATATGTATTTGTTATTGTAAGGTCATGATGTAAAATAACTTATGTTTTTTACTGAAAAAAGTAAGAGGCTAATCAGTTATTTTAAAAATAATTTAAAATCTGTAGAGGAATATTTATATTGATTTTAAATTTAAAATTAAGCACATTTAGTTATAAATATTAAAACTCGCACACATTTCAAGTTTGTTACAACAATTTCTTTTCTTAAGTGTTTTGGACTTTTTATTTATATTTATTTGTACGAGTGCTGATATATTTATCTCTCAATATTGAAAATTTGTGATTTTTTTTGGGGGGGGGGATGTATTAAGAAGTACCGTAAAAGCCGGCGTATAACGTGCACCCATACTTTCAAGCTTCAATTTTTAATTTTCACGTATATTCGCTGTATAACGCGCACCCCCTTTTTTACGATGAATTGCTCTTATGTTTTGAAGCTATTTATTCGAGGTATTATTTCAAACATTGAAAAAAATAGTATACTTCTAAAACTATAACCTTTTATGTTCATAAGGAATGTCATTTCTTTTAAAGGAACAGTATTTTGATATACGTAGAAGTCTAATTTTTTCTGAATTTTTTTAAAGCTCTCATTTTAATATCCGTCGTATAACGTGCACCGACAAATTTCGATCTTATTTTTTGTGTTAAAAGTGTGCGTTATACTCCGGATTTTACGGTATTTGAGAAATACCATATTATAGCGACATCGTGACAAAGTGAAATGCCTTTTTTACGTAAAAAATAGAAAAACTTATCAACATCAATTATTAACAGTTTTAAAAATAGTTTAAAATCTGTGGAGAAATTAAGGTTGAAGTGCAGAATAGGGGGCCCCTTGATGAAATCAATTTTTTGGCATCTGAAATCGGTCGCCATGCGAAAAATTAAATAAAATTTATTGTAATAAAAAAATTATTTCCTTATTAATATTTCTTTATTTTCATGCAAAATTCCACTTTGTAAATTCTCGAAACCCTTATTGTTATATTAAGAGGCTTGTGTGTGTGTGTGTGTGAAAACCGATTCCAGTCGCCAAAATATTTACTTCGCCAAGATCTACTCTACTGTTGAACCGAAATGTATATTAAAGCAAACTTTAAATTAAGCAAATTTAGTTATAAATATTAAAATTCGCATGCATCTTTCAAGTTTCAGTTATAGTAAGTTCTCCTTTAGAAATTTTTACTTACATATGTATGAACTAAAAGATATTCCTTTCCCAAAATTGAAAATTTGTGTATTTTTTTAAAGTAAGTTTGTACGTATTATCGCAAATATGCTGACGTTTAAGATAACTCGCCAAGTTGGTAACCTCGATTTCACATGTGTCGTACGTGTTGAATTCAAACCATGTACTTCGTTTAATATAATGTCACCAATACGCTTGCGATAATATGTAAGTGCCAAAAATATATTTTGAAGCATTTGAGAAGTACCTTATTACATTTTATCTTTGAATATTACATGTGAAAGAAGGTCCGCGGTAGCTTATGGTTATGATCACGGATTCGTGCTGGCGTGTCGTAAATTCGAGTCTTGTGCTTCTGAAGACCACTGTGTAGAGGAGCTGATGAATGTTAAATCTGTAGAGATTCAAAGTCCCTCCGTTGGCGTTGTGACGTTTTGGAAAATTGATGGGTTGCACGACAGTTAAGAATTAAATATTTTTTTATGTCCACAGCTATTAATTACGGTATGCACAGTTGATTACAAATTATTCAAACTATTGTCATTCTACAGAATATGTTATTTGTGAGGAAGGAGGCAAACACAACCGTTCTTTCCAGTGCTTCAAAACGGATTACCTCTCCACTTGCTTGGGGTGGAAGCGGTCACCTTTTACACCTCGAATTACAATTGGGATTTCTTCTCACCTGTGTGGAATGTTTTTTTTTTCTCACGGTTATCGTTTGTTGGGGCAATATCCGATGAAAGGCCCCCGCATTATTTTAGGGGTGCACGTGCCGATATGGACGGGCGTTCTGCTATCTACATAAATAAGTCGATTTTGTTGCTGCGTGTCGGGAAAACGTTATAACATGATCTGAAGGTTCAGGAAAGAGGGAGGGGCAGCTTATGTGACGTCATCATCACTGGACTGTGATTCAAAAGTAAGAGGTCCGTCGCCATTAGCCTTCGTGCCAGTGCCGGTTTATCTATTAGGTGCTTGGGGCAGGCACCTAGGGGACTGGAAGAGCGCGGATAAGCTGGACTTAACCAGATTCTCCGTTATAAACTTCGATCCGACAACGCCAAGGGGGCCTGTAGATCTTCTGCGCACAGGGCCCGAGATGAGTTTAAATCGGCACTGCCTCGTGCAGCTTTTTATTTCGCAGTTAATAAATACTCACTCGCATGTGAAAAAAAGAATTTCGAAATATTTTAGTTTCCTTTTCTAAATTTGGGAGTCCCACAGTTCGTACATGCGATCAATAAATTATTTTTGTAATATTTATATATTAATTATTTTTAAAATTTATTCCTAACAATTAAAACTTCCTTATTATAAAAGAAGACATTAATATTATCCCACAGACAATTTATATAATTTGTCTGAAAAATTACGTTGCATGTTACTTAATTATAAAGTAGAACTGATTTATATAAAACCCGGTATAAAGTTTTAGGAAGAATTCTCGTCAAATTTGGCACACGCCTACTTCAATATCCCATCAAAAATTTTCTCTGTTGAGGAATCAGATAATTTAGATAGCGTTTTCTCTTGTAATCTGTAATAGCATTTTCTTTTTCCCATTGGCTGTTCATTGCAGCGGACTGTATCCCGCACCGGTCACGCAATACCGTAATAAAGTTCTCGTACTAAGTTAGTTTCTTTTTAAAGGCTTCAAACTATCATTTGGCGAGTGGGTATCGGAGGGAAAAGTCATAAAATGGAATCATTGAAAACATTATTCAAGTCGGAGAAGTTGATAGTTAAGAAGTTTTTTTGACTTTAACCGAATAAAGATGGTTTCATTGTATGAAAGGGAACTTTTTAAGAAGGAAGGGGGGAAAATGTATTCGTTTCTAATATCGATTAAGATTGTTTATATTGTTGTGGAAGTTTAAAGAAAGTATTCGGTAGGTTGAATATTTTTATTGACTAGAAATCGAAATTTAGTTTCCTTTTGTGCATCATAGTATTTTTCTTATAGAAATAGGAAAAATATTGGCTTTATATTTTGAGATGCAACTTAATACTAGTAGGATTCAAAAGTTCCCGGACTGGGTCTAATGTGGAAAATTTTTGCAGTAGAGCGACTATGATAACATTTCTGTGTTACTGCGTTCTTCTCCATTTTCTAAGAAAAAGTTTGTCCCAAATCACGTGGTCGGTGGCTTGTCACTGCGTCGTATTTTGTAGGCGAATTCATTTAGTAGTCGGCGATAAAGAGAAATTGCGTTTGTGCTGAGCAGAGAATGAATATCAAATTTTGTGTTCGTTCGGAGAAAGGTGCTCCGGAGATTTACGAAATTTTGAAGCATATGTACAGCTGTAATACATTCTCGCAAAAGCAATTTTAATTTTTTGTAATACACCATGTAAAATGCACTGAAGTGCCACTGAATTAGGGATAGCAAGGGGTATGCAAATTGTGTAGCACTGCGCATCATCGCGACGCATGGGCCATTCAATTTTTGAAATCGTCAGACAGCTAGGATTTTCAAGGTCGACAGTGTCAAGGGTTATACCAAGAATACATGGGTGGTGGGAAAAAAAAACTCCCGATCGGGCAAACTGCAAGGGATAATAAAATAAGCCTTGACAGTGCGTGTTGAGAGACAACTCAGGTGTATTGTACGTAGCCAGTAAAGCCAAACATTAGCTCAAATTACTACCCAGTTGAATGACAGTGCCAGAGTCGTACAGTCAGTAAACGGACTGTGCAACTCTCGCTTCACCGTATGGGTTTCGGAAGCCGTCGACCTACGAGAGTACCATTGCTCAATGCTGCCATTGGGCTGCACGTCTTGCCTGGGCAAGAGAGCATAGAGACTGGAGTGTAGAGGACTGAGAAAACAAGTAGCATGGAGTGATGAGTCTCGATTCCTACTACATAACGCCGACGAATAGCGTCAGGCTCGTGAAGCCATGGGTCCTGCATGCCAGGTTGGAACTGTACAAGTGCATGGTGGCTCAATCATGGTCTGAGGTGTTTTTTCGTGGCATTGTTTGGGATCTTTGATGCGTGTACCAACCTCCTTCAATGCAATTCGGTACGTAGTTTTTGGTTGATCACCTCCATCCGTTAATGCTGTTCTGTTATCCGCACAGTAATAGTTTTCCAGCAAGGCAATTGTACCTCTCACAAGTCCCGGTTGGCTGCTGGCTGGTTGGATGAGCATTCCTCTGACTTTTCTGTCATAAACTGGCCACCTAGAAGCCCAGACTTGAATCATATTCAACATCTGTGGGATGTTTTGGAAGAAGGTGTGAAAGACCATCACACAACACCAACGAACCTTACTGAATGATGGACAGCTTTAGCCAATATTTGGCAAGTCATTCACATGGAACGTTTCCAGACACTTGTTGAATCTATGCCTCTTCGTGTGGTAGCCGTTATCAAGGCCAAAGGAGGCCCTACTTTTTACTGGGTAGGTATCCCTAATTCAGTGGCACTTCAGTGTAGTTTATGACGATAATTTTCAATGTTAAATAAAATAATATGTACGACAAAGACGACAAAATGTTTATTGAGTAATTAATTACAAATTAATTATAAGAATACATTTAATGCGAAATTTGAGCTTGATGATTTTTGTTAGTTTCGTTTATATTGGGTCGTAAAAATGATAATGCCACTCCTATTTCGTCATCTACATTTTTAAAAGTCTCGATTGTTTCTTCATTTTTATATTTGCCAATGCTGAAAATCCAAATTCGCGCAAATAAGATGGAGAAAATTGCAACAGTATTTTTAAAGCTTTTTCAGGCCATATTATGGGATAATCGCCTGTAATCTTAGTCCAAAATGAATTGACTCTTCCGAATGTTTTGAAATTAAATCTCGATTATTACAGAGCGAAATTAGTTCCTCCTCATTCAAATTTAAATCCTATACAGATGCATCCATTATCACGAATGGATTAAGAACCCAATCAAATTTCTTACATCTAAATTTGAGAAGTAATGAATAACTCTCTCCTAGTGTTGTAAAATGGTCAATAACAATTTTATAAAAAGTTTATTTCTATAAAATGCCCGATTGAGTCGGTTCTGAATTTTTTTATATTTTTCTTCCCTTAAGAATATAATTAAAAATTTTACAAATGTTTGGCGGCACTCTTCAAGAATTTGGTAACACACAAAAGTGCCTCGGCACAGTGGTTAAGAATCACTTGTGTATTGTAACTCTAAATTTGATTAAAGAGCCCTTACAATTGATATGTCTCCTGTATTACGAGAATGGGTAGGGCTTACAAAAGCTAGAGAGGCATAGAGTTTTTCAACGAACAACAACGGTTCATTTTGCTTGTGGTGGCCACGATAGCCTAGTGGTTATGGTTACGAACTTGTGGCCTGCGTGTCTCGGGTTCAAATCCTGGAGCCAGTGAAGACCTGCTGTGTAGAAGAGGCCGATGCACGTTAAATCTGTCTTGATTGAAAGTCCTCCTGTAGGCGTGGTGCAGTAGTTTGGAGAGGGGGTGCCAGCTAGGTTTCAAGACCCGCCGTGTAGGGGAGCGATGCCCGTTAAATCTGTCGAGATCTCAAACGTCCTCCCGTTGGTGTGGTATGGTAGTTAGGAGAGGGGGTGTCAGCTCAGGTGTCGTCCACATCATTTGACCATGGTTCAAAATTACGTGGTCCGTCGCCCAAAGCCCTCATGTAGCTGAACAGTGCGGCGTTAATATTCACTCATTCACGCCAGCTAGGTTTCATCCTCGTCACTTCATCGAGGTTCAAAATTATTAAGTTCGTTTCCAATAACCCTCATCTTGCTTTGTACTGCGACGTTTATGTAACTCTCCCTCACTTGTTTGTAATACCGCACTTCAATTCAGCCTTATTGTGCATGCTCAGACAAAGTCTTTTATCAGAAGAAATCGGATTTCAACGTTTGTACTACTGTATAGTGATCAGAATTTAACACTGTATAACTACTGGAATAACTCGAATAATTGTATGTGTTTTGTTTTATTTTAAGAAAAGTTTGAGACCAAACAAGAAAGAACACTTAAACTTTTTTTTTGTCATATCCTGAACAGCTAGACAGTTTCAGTTGTATAATTTAAAAGAAATTTCTAAAATAAAAATTTGAATTTCCGTAACATTGTATAAGAAATAGAATTTTATTAACTCTAGAACACATGTCAGTGCAGTTCGAACACAACAAAAAGTTTTAGTAAAAATCTCATGTTGCATGAATTTATTTTTTAGCAAAGATTTTTCTCCCCCTATTTTTAAAGAACGAGCATGTTTGTAAAATATATATTTTTTGAAATCAGTACAAAAAACTGCGTCTTAAGTATTTAGTTTTATCTGGATCCAAATAAAAAAAATTTGAAGAATAATAAGACTTTGAGCATTTTTGAGGTTAAGAAATATTTTAGATATAGTTTTTTTAATAATAAATTACAGTGTTAAAAAAAACTAAAACATACCCTTTTATAATTAATCGAACTCAGTTGTATCTCAATCTTTCAGTCGCCAATTCTGGAAATGGGCTTGGAATTAGTCTCTAGATGCAGGATGGGATCTGAAAAAGGGAAATCGTTAGTCCTGATGATCATGATCAGGTCAATGGAACAAAATTATTAAATTATTATATTGCCATCGGTCCTGGACAAGTAAGCAAAATTTCGAATTAATCTGACCTTTTGAAGTGGGTAAAAATTGAATTCAAAGATTCCGTTACATGCAGGTGAAGCTTATAAACTGGTGTTAATAATAAGGTGACCAACCGTTCTTTAGGGAGGACAATCCTCCTTTTATAGGTTCTGTCCTTCCTCGAAAAGTGTCCTCATACTTGTCCTCCTTTTCAATATTTTAAAACCGATCTCTTAATCTCTGTATTCAGAGATGAACCAAACACTTCCAATATGTCGGTCTGAAAGAAATCTCACTGGAAATAAGTTTTCAATGGTGTTTTTTGACTTCATCGCAAATAAAGTGGACGAATATAGAAAATTGTGTTGAGTTTTTATCGAAAGAAATGCCTGATATTAAAATCGATGAGAATGGTCTGTTTGAAAAAGAAAGACGACTGAATGTGCATATTTAAATTCTAATAAATTAGAACAATTGGAAAATCAACATGCTGACATTGATAGAAAATGGGTGAAATTACTTAAACCATTTCAAAAATGAATACATTCCATATGAAAATATAATTGCTCTTGTTGAATTTATGTTGTGCTGCCCTGGAACTAGTGCAGCAGTTTGAAAGAGTTTTTTCAGTTGGTAATGATTTTTGGACAAGTGAGAAATCAAGATTGAATGTTAATATATTAGCTAAAGTGCTTACCGTAAAATTCGGTATGAAGGATATTTTTTGCTCGGAAATTTCAAATTTATCAGAAAATGATATGTTAACAAAAAAAATCATTAAACGGAAAAATATTCGTTTAAGTAAATAATTAAAATGAATAGAAGTGTAATTAATCAGCGTATTTTTGTTTAAATTAATAAAATGTTTCATATATTTACGTTGTACTTTGTCCTTAAATGTTTCGTTCTCCTTTTCATTGTAAAAAAACTGGTCATCTTATTAATAATTAAAAAGAAAGATTTCTTTCTACACTTTTTTTTATATTACGGGAGACTGTTTCTTCGGTAAAACCTTTAATTCAAATTTATTTAAATAACTCTGTGTATTTTTAAGGTATTCGACTACGTTCGGAACCGTGATTTTGAAAAGCTTATATAAATGGATAACATTTATGATATTTAGGGCCATTTAGATTAGAAAACGTATATAAAATTGTTTTAAGAATATTATTACAATAAAAAATTATTTCAGTACAATATTTTGACAAAAGATGAACGTAGAATGATCAATATTCAAAACATTCTCCTTTTATGAAAAATGCTTCTATTATAATAATATTTTGCCTGTATACATCTCGGACTTCTATACAGAGGCTGAACTAGAATTTTTTGAAATATTTAACTTAGAAATGGATTTATCCATATTTTACTACAACAGAGGGGAGAAATTTTAAGAAAAAAACGCCGATAGTTATTTCAATTGGTGGTAACTCTGAAAATGTGAATTTTTCAAAAATCCTAGTTCAGACTCTCTGGAGAAGTCTTTACTTGATATAAGCACACATACACAAAATATTATTATTATTGAAGCATTTTTCATAAAAGGTTATTCTAAGTTAGTTTTTTGCCAAAATATTGTATTTAAATAATTTTTTTCGTCGTAATGTCCTTAAAACCATTTTATACATGTATTCTAACCTAAGTGACAACAAATATCATGAAAATTATCCATTTATGCACTTTTTTAAAAATCACGGTTCCGAACGTAGTCAGATACCTTAATTACCCACTTTTTATTTACACTCTCATTCAAGAAAGCCCAACTTGCTTCACAAAAAATGCTGCGCGTATAAATAAACATGCCAAATAAATAAAAATGACGAAAAGAGAGAGAAAAACATATAGCCTGTCCTCACTACATACCTACTAATGCCGCATTTAGCAAATCCGTTAGAAAGTCAGCTCTTGATGTGTGTGTGGGTAAAGTTCTTTTTTTTTAAATTTTGATTCTTTATTTTTTGTGTGCCTCGCAAGAACGGAGCCATCGTAGACATAACTTTAGAACGTTTGTGTTTTGTCGAGTGAAACGGGTGTTTGACTGAAGAGGTGTTAGCAAGAATGGCAAGTACGCGGCTTTGCTTGCCAACTTCACCAACGTTCCACTACACTTTTTATTGCACCTTGTCTTTATAGTTCTTAACTGTGTTTTTGTTTCTGAGGAGGTGGTGCTTTTTAACATCTTTTCGCTGCTGCCGGTTTTCTGTTGGAACCGAACTGGTTTGTTGAAAGATCTGAATTGGGAGAAAAGATTTAACGTACAGAAGTGCACGGGGAAGTTGCCCGGGATATTTAGAACACTCTTTACAAGTGATTGCAAGCTTTTTCTAACTTATTTAGGGAAAGTCGCGCGCTCGATAGTAACGTTAGTGGTCGCGCTGAGTGACCGAGTCACTCACCCCAATCCTTTTTTATAATTATTTTTATTGTAAACGATAAAAATCGTATAATCCCAGAGAATAATTTAATCAAGAGTAAATACTCTACCTAATTTTAAGGACTTTTCAAGTTTTATTTTATAATTTGAGAAAAAATCCAAACAAACTGAACTGAAATGTTTTAAATGTGCGTGATTTTAAGAAAGGACACAAATCACATAAACTTTTCGTTAACATTAAAGGAATAATATTTTCAGGCAAAACTGTCATATTTTGTTCAAGTTATTATAGTTTTATTGTCTTTAGATGATCGACAAATAACATGTTGAATTTTTTCTTGCTTGTGTCTTTTTGACAGGGCGAAGTGTGTTTTTTGGTTCACTTGTTGCTTCATATTCTTTTTTGATGGAGTTCTTAATGTTAAATGGACCATTTTTTTACGATGAAAAGGAGTACAAAAAATTAAAGTAAAAATCAAAGCGTAAATATATGAAACATTTTATTAATTCAAACAAAAATACACCAATTACGCTTACATCCCTTTTAATTATTTACTTAAATGAGTATTTTTCCATTGAATGAAATTTTTTTTTGTCGATATATCATTAACTAATATATCGGAAATTTCGAAGCAAGAAATATCCTTTATATTGAACTTTACGGTAAGTGCTACGGCTGAAGTATAAACATTCACACTTGATTTATCACTTTTCTAAAAATCATTGAACATACTCGTTCAACCGTTGCATTAGTCCCAGGGCAACTTCAAGAATAACTATGGAATGTGTTCATTTTTGTGGTTAAATATTTCCATCCATCTATTGAAAAGGAGGACGATTAGGAGGACGCCTTTCGAGGAAGGACAGAACCTATAAAAAAAAGGACTGTCCTATTTAAAGAAGGACGGTTGTTCACCTTATTAATGAAGCATTTGAAAATCGTCCTTTCGACTCAAACGTTTCATGTTCATCTTTTTTCTTAAATTTACTTTCGATATCATGATTAATCTCCATTATTTCCTTAGATTCTTTCCTTGGTTGATCATTTTCATTCGAAGTTTCAACTTCATACAATAGAGATCGCAGATGCCATTTCTTTTTTATTTTCCGTTCATTTATATTTATAAACAATAACGAGTCGTACAACACAGCAATCAAACAATAAATCGTCCATAGGAGAAAAATGTAGCATGTTCATAGAAAATATTGTGGAACAAAAGTGATTGCGCGGGGCACTCAGTCACCCCAAGTACCTTAAGATTGTAAAAAAAAAACATTTGTCATTTTTTAAAAGGAGATATGTGACATACATTTTAGTTCCCATAGTGACTGTCATATAGGAGGATACTGTCAGTTTTCCCAGAATTAACGATTTCGTGAACTTGGGGTGACTTTGTGCCCTACGCGACTGCTCCCGAGTTAAAGGGATGAAAATATTCAGTGATGGCCAAAAAAGTTTCAATAATTGTCATCAATGTCTTGACATTCAACTTTCACCTAATTATATTTTTAATTGTCTTTCTGTATTGGCTAAACTCCACAACATAGACATAAGCTCCACGGACCATCATCAACTGCGCCAAAGGTCTTCGACCACCGTGCATGGAGCACCATTTTGGACTACTTCGGCGCCATTTGATTTCTTGTTCTTAGCACAACAACCCTTTCCTTAATTAACTCCAAAGAATAAACTCTGACAAAAGCTTTATATACTTTTTAAAAAACCCTTTATCATTGTTTTTAAAAACAAAAGTATGAATATTTTTTGAATTTATTTTTGCATTATACTAATTACTTTTACAATAGCTTTTATTATTCCACTTTTCAGTACTTAAAATTTTAAGTACCGAATTTTCTCAAAAGAAATACATATTTCCTAACCTTAAAAACATCTCTCATTACAGATTTTAATTACCTCTATCAATTACAAAACACAAATTTCCCAATGACATCATAGTAAGCACTACTTCCTTTCACGTAGCTCATTCAACTTTACAAACTGCTTGATAAATTCCAGAAAACTTTACATAGGTTCATTAACTCCACCATTCAGTGATGCAAACTCGTTCTAAATTTGTTAAAAATGATCACGGCAGATGATTTAAGACATTATACATAAAAAAATATCTCGAATAAACCTTAATTGCTTCACTTGATAATCATCCACCGTTTTCTTGCTACCTTCTTAAACCACTTGTATCAACTTCAGCTCTTCAAGATCATCCACCTAACTCGTTGAAAAACTCCCCGCCGTAAGGCATTTGGAAATTTACTACGCCTTCAGTGTCTTACATTGGTTGTATCAAACAAAAAAAAAAAGTTTTGGCGAGCTTTTATGCAGTTGGCGTACGTTGATTGACATTGGAAAAGAACAAAAAAATGGCGATAAATTTTGATTCAAATAGCATGCCATCAGCCAACCAAGACTGCCGAAGAGTGGTCTTAAATGGCCGCTAATTAGACCATAATTATCCAACTGTGTAGATTGATTTACGTACGAATGTCTCAAGTGCCTCATTAGAACGGCCAGGAGGATTTCCATTGTTTCCTTGGCCCCTTTTGTAAAAGGAGCAGTCAAATTCCCGAACGTGCGTGCGCGCTGGAGTTTTAAATTGCTTTTCTCTTTCTTCACTGAGAATCATCGAGAAGGGCTGTCGATTCTTTTGCACTTATTCAAATTTTCAAGTTGGCGGACGTCTTATTGAGATGGAACGGGGCTTCCAGGGAAGGGCCCCGGAGCCAAGTGGTTTGAATTTACGGAAGTATTGTCTTAATGATGGGCCTAGGAATCGTTTCCTATCTCAAGACTTCCGATTCATTCGTGGATGATTAATGGGAAAAATTCCCAAGTTCCCTTTTCTATGGAACTTTGATTTCTGAGGAGGGTACTTCTTGATGAGAAGTTAGTTAAGTTGGGAGTTTAGTAGTTTCTGATTTCTAGATTCTTTTATGATGAAAGAGTTTCTTTGATATTTGAGTGGTTTAATAGAATTCTTCTCTGAAGGGTAATTTCTTATTGCTGTTTAAAGTGAATAGAGGTATTGATTAAAACTTGCATTAAATTAAAAGTAATACTTTTTTTTTGCTTGTAATAGTCCATAATGGATATAATTTTGTTTTCTTTAAATTTTGAGTATTGTGCAGCCAGTTTATACTATAAATGACAAATTACATAAAAATCTCAATACCATTAAGTGGCCGCGGAGTAGTCACGGTCTCGAACTTGTAGCCGGCGCTGTCGAGTCGTGATTTTGAGTCTTTACAGTGGAGTAACGGAGAGTATGAGCCCCCCCCCCCCCCCCTCCCCTGCAAAGTCGGGTTTTAGATCCCAAGCCGAATCTTACAAAGGGTGTCAGTCAGTACTTGGCGTCAGTCAGGCTTTGGGACCCCTAAAACAAGTGGCGTAGCCTACACCTCCGCATTGAACGGGGGGGGGGGGCTAATATTCTCCGTTATGCCTTTGCCTCGAACCCTGCCCCCCTCTTGCGATGCAGGGGGGTACTTTACGCCACTGAATCCTTATACCACTGAAGTCCCGCCGTATAGAGAAGCTGATGCACGATAAATATTTCGAGGCTCAAAGTCCTCCCGTGTGGCCGTGGTAACCTAGTGGTCAAGCTATCGGATCATGGCTGGCGTGTCATGAGTTCAAGCCCAGTACCACTAAAGACCCACTGTGTAGGGGAGCGATACGGAATAGTCTGTCGAGAGCTCAAACGTTCTCCCGTTGATGTGGTAGTTAAGACAGGGGAGTTGATGCCTGCTTAGGTGTCGTCCTCGTCACTAGACCATGATTCAAAATCACGAGGCTCGTAGCCGGTAGCCCTCATGTTGCTTCGAATGGCGGCGTATATATAACACTCACTCACTTTCTAATATCTTATTATATTGTGGTTGCAGTAGCATGGGGATGAAGCGATGCACGTTAAATCTGTCGAGAGCTGAAACGTCCTCCCGTTGGTGTGGCGTGGTAGTTAGGATAGGGGGGGGTGCCAGCTCAGGTGTCGTCCACGTCACTTGACCATGGTTCGAAATTACGTGGTCCGTCGCCAAAAGCCCTCGTGTTGCTGAACGGTGCGACATTAATATTCAATCAATCAGCATGGGGATCAAGGTCACGGATTCGTGACCGGCGTTGCCGAGTCATGTGTTCGAGTCCTGATGCCACTGAAGACCCTCTGTGTAGAGAGGCTGATACTCGTTAAATATATCTTGACTCAAAGTCCTTCCATTTGCAGGGTGTGGAAGTTAAAAGAGTGATTCCAGCTCAAGTGTCGTCTTCGATACTTGACCGAGGTTCAAAATTACGTGGTCCGTCGCCAATAGCCCTCATGTTGCTATGCATGCAACCTTAATAAACATTCACTCATCTAATTATGTTATTAGCCAATTTGAGAATCTGATGGTAAAAGAAATAATTAGTTGACAAAT
>BMAV01013516.1:0-30134 GCA_019973955.1 Trichonephila inaurata madagascariensis | reverse complement strand
AATGGTAGGACATTTTTATGATGTCCAAAAGATACCAATTTAGTTTCCCATATATGTTCAAATGTTTTGAATACGTAACAATCAGTGTTTAAATTCTTAGGTGGAATCATCCTTCCTAAATTAAGTAAACATTATCATCTGCCTTTTCTTTGATAACTTTTTGAGTATATCACAACTTAACATTCGACAAAAAAAGGTGTTTTTTGTCGTATTTTCTGTTAAGAAATATTTAAGAATTCAGCAAAGGATTAAATATTTATTGTAACATTGTAAAATATATATTGACTTTTTATCTGCCTATTTTTTTTTATCTATGACTAAAGTGAATAGAATAATAACGTATTTTCTTTTACAACCATACAACTTTTTTTTTTTTTTTTTCGTGCTGAATTGGTGCATTTTTGCTTAATTTTTCTGCGATACACGTAGAATCCGATTTATATACATAATTGGTTTCTTAAAGTTTGTGCGAATGTTAAGGGTTTGAAAAGGATTGATGTGAAAATTATGCATCTAAATTGAGTTTTAAAGTATTTATTTATCAATCTGCATACGTAATGAAGTAAACGAAATTTGTTTAAGTATTTTCGGACATTTTTTTTTAATTATTTTTTATTTTTTTATAACTGGATCAACCTAACCTGCAATACCTCCCTATTTTCCCCGATAAAGATTTCTATAGCATGCTGTGTCTTTCCCAATTGTCCTACGAACCTTAGGTGTACGTTTTCCACTGAAATCATATTCTTCCACAATAAAAAAAAAAAAAAACTCAAGATGCATGAAGACTTCCTTACCTTTTTAATTGCCTAAGTCTTGACATTTTTACTAACTTTTTTCACTTTTATTGTTACTTAACTGTTGCTCAATTAACTATTCATTAGGCAGCAGACTGAGTGAGATTCAGTCCACCTATAAACATTTTCCTTACTAACGTCGAAGCTTAGTTTATTCATTAGATAAATTATTTAAAAAAAAAAGTAAAATTAAATCATTCCTCAGCAAAACCATGGCTTTTCAAAGAATCAATTCCGAAAATCATGTAATATTAGAGGAACAATATATATCGATAACACATTTATTTACGGCAAAAGTATCTTTTTAGAATTAAATTTAACTCTTTTACATTAAATGTACACAATGAAGAGATGTAATATATTTAAATTATATATATATATATATATATATGCCGATACATAATAATATATAAGCAAGTACGTAACAATATACATATACATATTAATATATATGTTTTGTTACCGTGACGACAGCGATTTACATGAGAAAGAAGAGTTGAGTCGTACAAAACTCATTATAAAACTACAGAGAAAATCGTCTAATACCAAACTGAGGGGACTGAAATATTTTTTCGTGACTCATTCATGCATATTTTGATCAATGCATTTCTATGAATGTAGTAAAGTTTTTGAGTAATCCTGCTTTTTAAGCATGCAAATATTTTGAATTACAGTCGGACCTCTATATGACGAAGTCGCTAAATACTGGAAAAAAGTTCGTTAGATGGAAAATTCGTTACATTGAGGTTTATCTATTAATATACTTTATAAACCACATAAAACGAATTTTAAATTCATAAACACTATATATTAAAAAAATAATTACTCACACTTTTTTTTAAATTAATATATGTTAATTTTATACGTCTTACCCATCAAAAAAAGGAAGAAAGAAAAAATGCAATCAAAACAAGAAAAAAGAATGTCGAAAGAGTCATTGTATTTTCAATATGAAAAACATAATTTTATCCAAATTTGATTAATTTTAAGAACATTTTATAATTTTAAGCATACAAGTAATATTAAACATACATTATTTAAAATTATAACACGGGGACACGGGACAACTCCACTGAGGGTTAAAGAGGATATCGGAGATCTTTCTAGTAAACTGGGCAATGGGGGTTAAGGGTTGCACTTATTGGATCAAACGTCCAAAACTCTTTTGTTCGCGGCGAGTTAGGATCTAATAAAATCAATTCAAAATTTATGAACACCATAAATTGTGTTAAAGAAAAAATAAGTTGAAATTTTTTCAGATACACTTTAAAAGAAAGGGAGAACATAAATTTAATCACAAAAGAAAAGTTCGTTATATACAAAATACACTTCGCTATAGAGAGGTTATTTTACGAAGAAAATCTAGAACCTTGAAAGGTTAGTAGTACGTTATTTAGAGGCTCGAGATTGTATTTAAATAATTCTAAGAAATAATTGAATACAATTTTTAAAAAGTATTAAGTTTCCTGTAGCATATATAACATTCTAATTTGGAGTTATTGATGTGATTTAGATAATTTTGAATCTTCTTTATTTAAATCTGTATTTCAAAAATTTAAAATGTGTATTCTCATCAACTTTTATATTTCTGGCTAAAAAGTTTTTCAAAACTCTTTCCTCACGTAAGTAGTTAGTTCTTTTACGAAAACTCTTACTGGACGTTTTAAATGCCCCATGTCATATTGCATGGTTAAGGGGTAGATTATTAAACTACACACATAAGCAACACCAGGGAAATTGGGGGTGTCGAACTGTATTCAAATAAAAGGAAAATAATTTTAAGCTTATAATTTACTCGTTTAATTTTTTACCAAACAACGTGAAGAATTTTAATTCCCGTTATGTTTAATAGGCAGCGGTCTGCTCTAAAAGTATCTTCAGATAAATCAAGGGTTCGGTTGCTAACAAAATTCCTTTGGAAGAAATAAAACATCGTCCAATTTCAGTATTATTTAAAAATATATTTAATACAAAAATCAAACTTTTTTTTAAAAAAATGAGTCTAAAAGCTTTTTTTATTTATTGTCTTTATTCTTGAAATTGGCTACACGATTGGTCATTGAGAACATATTGTACAATTTTAAGCTATCGTCAGTGAACGAAAAATTATTTTTTCTCACCATAACTTTCCTATACCACGCGAGAAAAGTCCATTTATTGTAAACACGCGTTATTATAATCATAAACTCAATAGTTCAAAACATCAACATTCCTCGGTAAATAAAGTATAACGCGATTCCAAATCTCACCTACTACTAACAACACATCAACATTTACGTTCTATTACACTTTTGGAGCGGTAAGATGTGATGTGGCCAGTTCGAAATGTATTTTCCGTTTAATTTTACATTTCTTGAAAGTCACAGAAAGATTACTGGCGATCAACCTTGAAATTTTGAACTGTGATCAAGTTCCTTCCATTAAGCAGCATTATTTCGCTTAATTCCTTTTTACAATGGTCGGGAGGGGGAGTATTTGGAATCGAACTCTTCTTATCGCGAGTCATGTTTATCTATAGAGCTATTGATACCTGAAAAAGTTAACATTTCGTTAAGTTAAACATTATATTTTTCAGTGACGGATTCGTCTTAAATAAAAGTTTGACAGAATCAAGAATTTTTTCCCCGGGCATAGAATCAAGTATCGCACACTGATTGCAACAGATTACGAAATATTAAGACTGGATTAAAATGAAAATACGATATAACAATCAGATTATTGAAATCTCAAAAAAAAAAAAGAAAAAGGGGAAGCAATAAATTTCTATAAATCTCTATTATTATTCTTTTAAGAAACCTAAATTGGAAAAAAGGCTCAAAAGTTGTGTTTTAGCAAATGATTTATTTTTAAATTATTCTGGTTAAAAGAAAGAATATGCTAATAATAAAGGAAAGGAAAACGCGCGAACGAGAGAATTTCATTGGAGGTGTCGTCAGAGCCGTGGGTTGTAATTAAGGCTCAATAAGCGATAAGGTTAGGTAAAACTAAGACAATACAGCATCAGCGTTTTAAATAGAACGATCGCATGTAAATTACTGAAAAGGTCAGCACGTGGATGCAATGTCATTAGTAATTTTAACATAGTTATCGCTTCTAATATTATTGATTTTGATTACAAGGTATTAATTTTATAGTTAGGAATTTTTTTAAGATTATTTCAAAATTTTTAATATTTGTTAATACATAGTTTGAACTCAGATTACTAATCAATGGAATCAGAAATATGTATTATTTTTGAATTCAATATCTTCATTTTGATAAAGATACTGTAGTTATGATTTATTATTATTTTTTAAAGTCACCAATCAATAACGAACAAATAATCCTTTTCAGCACAACTGTCAGTTACTAACAACTCCATTTACACAAATTAGTTCTGTCCTTTGTCAAAATTTATGTGTTGGAAAGCTAAGACCTTATTTTTTTGACAATTTGAGATTTTTACATTTTGAAATTGTATAGATTAAACATGTATTTTTTATTGTTAATTGAGCCTTTTACTTTTTTATTTCCTAGCCAATTAAAAGTCTCACTGTACACATTAAAATCAATTTATCTCAAAATGTAAATTTTGATGTTCGATGTACCTTTTCTGAGAAACTACTGTTTACAGGTACGTAAATTTTTTATAATATATTTATAATGATAGCTAATATATACTGAAATGAGCTTTTTGTAAGAAACTCAAAAGTTCATTTCTTACTTGAAAAATGGATCAAATTTCAATATGTGTGATAAAATATTTTATAAATTATAAACAAATTCAAAGTTAGCTAAAAGCTCATTTCAGTATAATGAGAAAGGTGAACTTTAATTGTATGAAAAATTTCAAACATGTACATGTAACAGATTTTGAGAAAAGGTACATTGAAAACCGTCAATTTAACATTGTCGGTATAGAGATTTCCTATTCCTCTTAATATACCTCTCAGTAACTGTGTATGGTTTACACTTAAACATTTAAAATAAAACGAGAAATACTTTAATAAGACTTTGCAAGCAACGCCAGTTTTTAAAGTATTCTGAAGTCGAGGGGCGAAATCAGAGGTAAGGAAGATGTGGCAAAACGGTTGTTTTCGTTTTCACCCGACGTTGTTCGTAGTTTGTTCTGTACCGCCAAAAACGTTTTCCAAACTTTGAGGGGGAAAAGAAAAGTTAAGGATCATTGGCATTTAAAATTGTGCGCCTTATTTTCCATTTTGTTATCAACTTACAAAACCCTAATACAGTTATTTTCAATAATTTCATTATAAATTCGCAAAAGAAATTTTGTTATCCTTTTTAAAATTGTTTTTTGTATTTTATTTCTTGCATATATTGTTTCGGTACTTGTAAAATAAATCTTCTCTTAAAGTCTATTTTAAAGAAGGTTCATACAAATAAGTATTTAAATAAAAAAAGAACTCCAGTACAATTCTTTCGCTATAAAAATTCTTTAAAAAACTGGTGGCTCATTCATGTGTTTATAAACCTTTTTTTACTAAGTTTAGTTCTTAAAGAATTCCCAAATTTTTTTTTTTTTTTTGTCTGGCAATCAACCTTCGGTAAACATAAATTTTTTTCAATTTCTCCCTGAATTTAAATAAAAAATAAGTTCCCACATCTGAAATGTTCTACACATTCGAGAATTCTGAAACCTTTTCGGAGAAAAAATAGGTTTTCTTCCCTCTGGCAAAGCACGTATCGTTAAAGGTTTTTTTTTCTTTTCAGATACCACTAAAATGGTTTCAAAAATGGTTAAAATTGAAAATGGAACTATTTGGAAAGACATTATATGAAAAGACTTAGTTGTTACTAAGACAAAAAGAAATTCTTTACAGCCCGAAGGAACTATGTTCTCTTTGCTTATTGAGATGCAATGCGATTTCACTCACTTACTGTTCTTTCTTTCTTTTTTTAATTCTTTTTGTGAATGTAGGAAAAAGAACCTTATTGAAAAAATTTTGAAACTTTTACTTTTATCAACTTTGTTTTGTTTTTAACAAAATAGCTGTTAATTTTACATTTCTTGAAAGTCACAGAAAGATTACTGGCGATCAACCTTGAAATTTTGAACTGTGATCAATGCATTAAGCAGCATTATTTCGCTTAATTCCTTTTCACAATGGTCGGGAGGGGGGAGTATTTGGAATCGAACTCTTCTTATTGCGAGTCATGTTTATCTATAGAGCTATTGGATACCCGAAAAGTTAACATTTCGTTAAGTTAAATACTGGTATTTTTTCAGTGACGGATTCATCTTTAAATAAAAGTCTTGACAGAATCAAGAATTTTTCCTCGGGCATAGAATCAAGTATCGCTAACTGATTGCAACAGATTTCATGAAATATTAAGACTGGATTAAAATGAAAATACGATATAACAGATTATTGGAAAATCTCAAAAAAAAAAAGAAAAGAAAAAGGGAAGTACAAATTTATAAATTCCCCATTATTATTCTCAAGAAACCTGGAAAAAAGGCTCAAAAGTTGTGTTTTAGGCAAATGATTTATTTTTAAATTATTCGGTTAAAAGAAAGAATATGCTAATAATAAAGTAGAAAGGAAAAACGCGCGAACGAGAATTTCATTGAGGTGTCGTCGTATTTCATGGGTTGTAATTAAGGCTCAAGCGATAAGGTTAGGGTAAAACTACATGTAATACAGCATCAGTTGTTTAAAATAGAACGATCGCATGTAAATACTTGAAAAGCGTCAGCACGTGGATGCAATGTCATTAGTAATTTTAACATAGTTATCGCTTCTAATATTATTGATTTTGATTACAAGGTATTAATTTTATAGTGTAGGAATTTGTAATAGATTATTTCAAAATTTTTAATATTTGTTAATACATAGTTTGAACTCAGATTACTAATCAATGGAATCAGAAATATGTATTATTTTTGAATTCAACATCTTCATTTTGATAAAGATACTGTAGTTATGATTTATTATTATTATTTTTTTTAAAGTCACCAATCAATAACGAACAAAATAATCCTTTTCTGCACAACCATGCCACAACCCATTTATTAATAAATTAGTTCTGTCCTTTGTCAAAATTTATGTTGGAAAGCTAAGACCTTATTTTTTGACAATTTGAGATTTTACATTTTGAAATTGTATAGATTAAACATGTATTTTTATTGTTAATTGAGCCTTTACTTTTTTATTTCTAGCCACTAAAAAGTCTCACTGTACACACATTAAAATCAATTTATTCCTAAAATGTAAATTTGATGTCGATGTAATTCCTTTTCTGAGAAACTACTGTTTACAGGTAATGCAAATTTTTATAATATATTTAATGATAGCTAATATATACTGAAATGAGCTTTTTGTAAGAAACTCAAAAGTTCATTTCTTACTTGAAAAATGGATCAAATTTCACTATGTGTGATAAAATATTTTATAAATTATAAACAAATTCAAAGTTAGCTAAAAGCTCATTTCAGTATAATGAGAAAGGTGAACTTTAATTGTATGAAAAATTTCAAACATGTACATGTAACAGATTTGAGAAAGGTTACTGAAAAAACCGTCAATTTAACATTGTTTGGTATAGAGATTTCCTATTCCTCTTAATATACCTCTCAGTAACTGTGTATGGTTTACACTTAAACATTTAAAATAAAACGAGAAATACTTTAATAAGACTTTGCAAGCAACGTGCCAGTTTTGAAAGTATTCTGAAGTCGCAGGGGGCGAAATCAGAGGAGTAAGGAAGATGTGGCAAAACGGTTGTTTTCGTTTTCACCCCGACGTTGTTCGTAGTTTGTTCCTACGTACCGCCGCAAAAACGTTTTCCAAACTTTGAGGGGAATGAATGCTAAGATGCACAGGCATAAGTTGTGCGCCTTATTTATTCCCATTTCGTTATCAACTTCATAATCCCTACTATAAAGTTATTTTCAATAATTTCATTATAAATTCGCAAATGAAATTCTGCTATCCTTTTTAAAATTGTTTTTTTTGTATTTTATTTCTTGCGTTATATTGTTTCGGTACTTAAAATAAATCTTCTTAAAGCTCCATTTTAAAGAAGGTTCATACAAATAAGTATTTAAATAAAAAAGAACTCCAGCACAATTCTTTCGCTATAAAAAATTCTTTAAAAAAACTGGTGGCTCCATTCATGTGTTTATAAACCTTTTTTACTAAGTTTAGTTCTTAAAGAATTCCCAACTTTTTTTTTTCTGTCTGGCAATCAACCTTTCTTTGGCAAACATAACTTTTTTTCAATTTCTCCACTGAATTTAAATAAAAATAAGTTCCCACATCTGAAATGTTCTACATTATTCGAGAATTCTGAAACCTCAGAAAATAGGTTTTCTTCCTCTGGCAAAGCACGTATCGTTGTGTTAGTTTTTTTTCTTCAGATACCACTAAAATGGTTTCAAAATGGCTAAAATTGAAAATGAACTATTTGGAAAGACATTATATAAAAGACTTAGTTGTTACTAAGACAAAAAGAAATTCTTTTACAGCCCGAAGGAACTATGTTCTCTTTGCTTACGGAGATGCAATGCGACATTAATCACTTACTGTTCCTTCTTTCTTTTTTAATTCTTTTGTGAATGTAGGAAAAAGAACTTATTGAAAATTATGAAACTTTTACTTTTATCAACTTTGTTTTTGTTTTTAACAAAATAGCTGTTAAGTGGGATCATTTTTATTCATTGTTATTTACAATAACTAAAATCAAAAATTCTCGTTTTTTTTAAATTTTACGTTATGTATATTAAATTTTATATACATAATAATTCATTTAAATATTCTTGACTTATTCTTATTTCTTAATGATTTTAGTTTCCAAAACAACGGATCATTATTATTTTTTTTGCTTTACCCGCCTAATCTTATAGCAATCATATCTTCTAAAAAATGTCAATTTTAGCGATTTTAGAATAAAATGATGTAGTCTTGTGTGTGTGTGTGCATCATCTACTTATTCTGACCAATTACACACACACACAAAAAAAAAAAATGTTTACCGGAAATCTTGCGATTCTAAAGGCAATGTAGCGGGGACATCTGCAGGAGCCATTTTACACCTTCGGACCGAAGTGACCATTTTGGTCCAAAGGTAACATGCGCTTATGAATCCAGTTGGGCTGTGAGTTCATCCACATTGCGACTTTGACACTGAACTCAGAAAAACGCGTGGGGCGCCATCTATCCACCGCTAGAGCAGCCAAAATCCGTCAGACACACATGACGCGGCAATTAAAGCCTGTAAGACCCACATTACGCGACAGCAACAACTCATACGCTCACCATAACAACTATATCGTTCCAACGAGATCTTGAATTAAAAAAAAATAATTCAAGCGACAAAATTTGGTAACGAGGTCGCCACTGAGGGTACCACCAGGAAATGGCTCTTACATTTGTGGACTTGGCGTCTTTACAAAGCCTAAGCTGCTATAATAGAGCTTCCCACCAGTATGAGTTTAAAAAATGCAGTTCCATTTGAAAAAAGTTATTCTAGTAATAAAAACTTCTGGTGCGATACTTATATTTGAAAAATGTGTTAGACCCACACACACCCCTAAGATACCTTTTCAATTTGTCAATGGCATTTTGTTTTTAATGGTATTCACATTTAAAAAACTATTTAATCAGATTTGTGTCTAAAGCTCTAACTAAAACCATTCACTGACAAAATAATTGAGACATTTTAATACTTTATTTTTATAAAAATTATGCAATTATGCCATCCGGTTTAGTGATTAACAACGCTGACAGCTGTGCCGTTGAGATTCGGTTCTAAATCCCGGAGAAAACGTGATATTTGTAACATATAGTGCCGGCGGCATGGAGGTATTTTATATAGCCATCGAGCCACGAGTTCTGTCGTAAGGTTGGTGGAAAGGGAAGAGAGGTGGGAGACCCGTGACTATCTCCAGGGCGTTCTCCTCAAAAATTGTGGTGAAACCTATTCAACTATTTTGTCACTCCAGTATAGGGCTCCAAAGCTAGCATCTAACGACCCCATGCCTTTAGAATGATGAATTGCAGGTTCCTATCTGAATCGCCGATAAGGTGGCATTAGGCACAACAGCAACAACAATTCATGTATGTGATTGATTGGAGTCCATTCAGTGCTTCATTTGCCGTATAAGCAATACTAATTAGATAAAAGATTAAAGTTTCTTGATTTCTCATTCAATCCCAAATATTTTTCTTAAATAAAACCATCTAACCAAAAATGTCGTGATGTTGTCATGAACTTTTCAAATCAATCAAAATATAAATCTCGGTATTAATATTTTGATTGCTGTAATATCGTGGATTTGACACTCTAGCAGTTTATGATGATATCCTTCGAATTCAAGGTTGAATTCATGTTTGGCCTAATTATAAAGAAAAATTAAAATCTATGTAGTCTATAAAGGAGAAAAATGCGACTGAATGATCATGATATCTCCGTAACTATTAGAACAATAGACTTGAAAATTAGCAAGTGTGTTTCTTGGAGTAAATATCCAATACATACGGGGTGTTAGGAAATGCACGCCTGTGCAAATATTCTTCCCTGGCGCGCTGTACCGGCAGATGAGGCTTCTTGTCGCCGTTCATAATTTTCTCTGTAAAACGTTGGCGTAAACGTTGGACTCTAATATCTTGAAGCTCACTAAAAAATAATTAAAATTTGCTGCGCTTTTAAATAGCTTGCTATGATGTTTAAATAAAAGCAAAAGCGTTCAAGTATAGCTGGTCCGTCAATAAACAAAACAACAAAACAAGCATTTTGCATTCAAATATTCAATAGAACAACCCGCCATTACTGAAAAGGTGTGTGGGAAAAATGGTGTGAGGATCCTACCTAACTTAGCAAGCTCCAAACCACTCCCGACTAGTTCTAGACTCTACTTTGCTAGAAGATGATGTTGAGTTGCATAGCTTTTGTGACGCCAGCAAAAAGGCATATGGCGCGGCCATATATTTGAGAACTAAGTCAAGGAATGGAATTTCTGTTAAACTTGTGACTTTAAAAACAGCCGTGTAGCACCATTAAACTGAGTAAACCTCCCCAAACTGGAATTACTTGGAGCTCTAGTCGTTGCTCACCTAGCATCTAAGGGGTGGAAAAGATCGTAAATCTTAAAGATCCTAAGGTTTAGAATATTAGACTGATTCCAAAATAGTTCTGTTTTGGATAAAGGGAAACAGAACCAGATGGAAACAATTCGTTGCTAAACGAGTAAATGAAATAACCAGCCTAACGAATCCCCACACATGGTACCATTGTGTTGTTAAAGAAAACCCTGCAGACTTCATCTCTGGTGGACTGGTTAAATTCATTCGTAAACACAAGACTTTGTAATTTGTGCTTAAATTCCAAACCATTTTCAAAAATAATTGCTCTCCAAATATCAAAGACCTGTAGGTCTCTCACATAGCTACTTAATTTGTTCTCAAAACTACTTAAATCGAAAAAAATCCCTTTAGTCATCAATAACGGAAATGAAAAAGAATACTGCAAAACAGTTAATAAGAATTCTAATACGAATACTCCGGCATCAGTGTTGAGTAGTAACACATGGCCCGAGCAAAAAAGTTAAAAAAAAAAAATGTTCTGTTTTTGAAAGCTGAAATTTATGTTTGCAGAAAAGATAATCAAAGAATAAAATTAGAGCTGTACTTGATTCCGTGAGTAATATTTGTGTACTCAAAGAAAGAATGAGTACAAAGGAACAAAAAAGCAAAAAATAAAGACACCAGTTTCCGCTTCTCACAGAAACATAAAAATGGAAACAAAGTTCAAATTATTTTTAAACCGAAGATAAAGTTTCGGCGAAACAGGTTCTTTGATTGTGTAGACAAAGCTGTTTGAATTTACACCCTCCTGAAGTTTAGATATTTCTACGTGGAAATTCCACGGTTTTTAACTTAAGCTGACAAATCGTTTTATGAAGCAAACGAAGTTCACGCTTTGATCAGCGCCAGTTGATATATTTTCTAAGTTTTAAAACAGAATGCGTAATGAAGCAAACAAAGAAAGCCGTTTCGAAAGAAAGCGAATTTAAGTGATTGCGTGGTAAACTTAAAGCAAGGAAAATCGATAAAACAAGGGCAGTGTTGTTATACATTGACTCTATTCAAGCTACTTTAAAAAAATTTTTGATTTTGCGGGTTTGGGATACGATGATCCTGTTTTTCAGAAAGGGACCAAGCTATGGACATTTTTTTAATGAAACGTTAAATTTAAAATTGACATTTCTGTATCGGATTGCCAGTCATCAAAATAATGAACTCTCATTATATTATTGTTTACAACAGAATTAATTTAAATCCAAATCTCTTTATACATATTAATTAATTTTAGATTGAATGCCTTTTGTTATGATATCAAATTGACTATTTCGCAAATCAGTTCCGCTAACGAACAAAAAGTGAGCAATGCCTTGATTTTCTCTGGAGTATGACAACCTGCGTACCACAAAACCCCAAACTACAGGTAGTATACCGTTTTAATCGAGTGGATTTTGGTGTTAGTTCAAGTCCATTTGTTCTGGCAGCCAATGATTAGGCATCATATTGAGTAAATTGCGAAACTACCACCGGACACTTCAGAACTTTTTAGATAAAGGCTCTACGTTGGGACGATTTCATTTCCGTGTAACAATTTGAAGAAGGCCTAAACATCACGAAGTGCAAAATATTATGGGGACTGCTGGAATGGATCTCAGAACATTGATTACTAATGATGCTAATTTAATGGAGCAATGGAAGAAAGAAAAATTTGATGTACACCTCGTACATGAAACTGTAAATGGTGCAAATGAAACAAAGGTCCAAGGACTGTCATGGAACACTCTCGAAGATTACTTGACTACAAATTTCCCCTTTCACCGTTTGAGTGAAATTTCTCATTCAAGATCTCTGGAGAGAAGAAATTCAATAGAACGACCCTTTTCCAGCACACATTGAAAAGGAGTGGGAAAAATGGTGTAAGGAGCTACCCTACTTACGATGTCTAAAACTACCCCTAATAGTTCCAGACTCTACTTTGCTAGAAGATGATGTTGAGTTGCATAGCTTTTGTGACGCCAGCAAAAAAGCATATTGCGCGGCCATATATTTGAGAACTAAGTCAAGGAATGGAATTTCTGTTAAACTTGTGACTTGAAAAAGAGCCGTGTAGCACCATTAAACTGAGTAAACCTCCCCAAACTGGAACTACTTGGAGCTCTAGTCGTTGCTCACCGAGCATCTAAGGTGAAAAAGATCGTAAATCTTAAAAGATCCTGTTTAGAATATCATTAGACTGATTTCAAAATAGTTCTGTTTTGGATAAAGGGAAACAAAACCAGATGGAAACAATTCGTTGCTAACCGAGTAAATGAAATAACCAGCCTAACGAATCTCCACACATGGTACCATTGTGTTGTTAAAGAAAACCCTGCAGACTTCATCTCTGGTGGACTGAGCTCTGACAGTCTGGAGATAAATTCCAGGTGATGGAGAGGTGCAGAATTTTTAACAGATCCTGAATTTCCTAAAAACATTCAAGTGGTTCCTGAGTTTGACTACCTCACAGAAAATGAGAAAGAGACTTTAGTTGAAGAAAGGAAAAAATTGCCTGAAGTTGAGAGAAGTGAAGAGACGGTCTTGCTGAATAGCGATTCCTGTAGCATCTTTGATGAACTCTTAGAACTTTATAATAATTACTTTAAAGTTATTATTATTTTGTTCTATATTTTCAGATTCATCTATAGCTGTAGGAATAAGTCTAAGAAGGTTGGATCTCTAACTGTAGTCGAATTCAGCGGAGTCAGAAATTAAATTGACGCTATGCATCTCATAGATCCTTGTTTTATATAAAAGAAATTCCAAGTAATATTTCTGACTTATTTCCATTTATAGAAGCACCTGGGAAGGAATAGTTTGGTGTAAGTGGAAGATTAATAGGAAATGCCAATGCCATATTTTCCCAAGCATCCTACGATTTTATCAAAAGGTTCAAAGTTAGGTAAGCTTTACGCCTTTAGCAGCTCGCATAGAAGACTCTTTCAATGTTGGCCCATGTGATTGCTAAATGCCGTACGACAAAATTTTGGTCTTTTGAGTAGGCACATAGCATCGCACTTAAAACCGTCTCATCACCGTAATGGCCATGCTTCAAAAGCAGACCCATTATTTCTTCAAGATCATACAAGAACGGGACCAACGACGGCTGATGAGAGTCATTAACCTCGTAAGGACTTGCACTTCATACGACGAGGCGTTTTCGTCGCTAAGCCTAACTTAAGAAAAAAAAGCATAAATAATAAAATATCAGCCCTAATGTCGTAATCACTTTGGTGCCCTTTAAATTACTACATAAGTTGTCTGTTGCATTGAAACTAGAATGTAAGAATTTTTTCCTTTAATTTATAAGGAAATGAGAAAATATCACTTACATTAAAATAAATTTTGTGCTATTCAATTTTTTCCAAAATTTTCATTGAAGAAACATATTAATGAACTTTCAAATTAATAAAAAAAATTAGGACAAATATTAATTACAAAAAGGAATAGCAAAATTAAAAGGAAGACTGAGTGTGGAAAATCTCGAATCATGGAGAAACGCTAAGTCCTACATTGTATCATTTGCAAGCATAAAATGTTCGTTATATATTTTTTTATTTATTTACACACGGTTTTTGACTATACACTTTGAACTTTTTCACCCTTTTTTTGTTCACATTAAGGTTAGAAAAATGCTTATCAAATAATAATCTGAAATCAAGGTTTTTGAAACAAGGTACAAAAATATGTTCGCGAAAGCAACAAAAACTGTAAATAGAAATGACGCTAAAACTCTGAAACACCTACTACTGTTAAAAAAAAAAAGAAAATAAAAAAGAATTGTGAGAGTTATTAGAAACTTGAGAATGTTTTATATCAAGTGGAAATTTTACGAGCTATTTGTTTACATTTCGATTATCCCTTCCCCCGCCACAGCTGATGAGCAAAATACCAAATCCAGGAAGAATATAAACAGACTGAAGGTCAAGTCACTCTTAACTCTATTCTGTTTCCAGTATAATGACTTAGGGGTGCCACTATGGTCATTAAAAAAACGGTTCCAGCTAAAAAGTCAGATAGGCTTCACCTGGCCATGAAGTGTCCGTGATGAGAAAAACATATTTATGTATCAGTCCAGATGCCCAAAAATACCGCCATCCACTTAAGCATATTGGACCCTTTCCCCCCGTCGCGCGAAGAGTGTTAAGCGTGACAGACGTGCAACCCATTCTCTCTCAAATTGATGCAGAGATTTTAATGCTAGGTCATTAACAAGTGAAACCGTGAGAACCATTCAACGAAACATCATCAATATGGGCTTTGGGAGCCAAAGGCCCACTCAAGTACCCTTGTTGACTGCGCGACACAAAGCGTTGAGTCTCGCCTGGCTTATCAACACTGACATTGGACTGTTGATTGATGGAAACGCATCTCACGAGTCTCATTTCCACTGAAACGAGCTGATGGACGTGTACGGGTATGAGACAACCCTATGAATCCATGGATTACTCCTACATCAACAGCGGACTGTTCAAGCAGGTTGAGTCTTTGTAATGGTACGGGGCGTGTGAAGTTACGAATAGTCTAGGTAATGTAAGCATACTGTCTGATCACCTGCACCTGTTCATGTCCATTGTGCATTTCAACGAACTTCGGGAATTTTAGCTGGACAATGCGATGGCCTAAACGTCCAGAATTGCTACAGAGTGGTGCTTTCTCAGGAGCACTCTTCTGAATTTAGACACCTCCGCTGGCAAACCAAAAATCTCCAGACATGAATATTACGAACATATCTGGGATGCAGCGTTGTTCGTGAAGAGATTCCACCCTTTCTATTCCTACTGATTTATGGATAGCTCTGCATGGTGTCACTACCTCCAGCACCACTTCAGACATTAATCGAATCCATGCCACGTCGTGTTGTTATAACTTGTTGTACGCTCGTGGGGTCCCTGCAAGATATTAGACAGGTGTACCAGCTATTGGTTCTCTTTCTGAAAAGTAGAAAATATAGGAAAGTGTGACCTAATAGAAGGAATTGGAAAGTTTTGAAATATAACATGATTTTACAGCCAAACCTTAGGTGCGCCACATAATTTAAAAAGTTTGTGTCTCTTAAATCGAATGACAAGTATTTTTTAACCAGTTATTTGTGAATGACGAGTGGCATCGTCGTGGGAAATTGAAGAGTTTTATTTCACGATGAGTGTACTCTGTCATGCTTAAAAGCGGTGACCATTGACTATTTAAATTGTGTGCCTTTGAAAAAATAAAAATAAAAGAGTGTGTGGGTGGTACATGTATGTACGCACGTAAGAAGCTTAAACTCCTTCGGCGTAACAAGAGTAAAATCTTTCTAAAAATCTTTAACAGGGCAAGTTGGTCCAAGGTCGAAAGGCGGTCACGAGTAAGAGTTGAACGATACTAACCTTCAGTCAATCGGACCAGCCAAAATCCTTGAGATATTCACGATTTAAATAAATTTTAAAACACCCGCACAGGACATCAATAGGACCAATAATATGGGGATGGGGTCAAGGCGGAATGATCTGCATATTTCTAGACAAAGCATTTTCGTATCCGCTCCTACGGAACACAAAGCAAAGGTTGCTGGACGCGGGTGTATAGATCAGTGGTAGAGCATTCGTCTGCAGATCGAGAGGTCTCCGGTTCAAATCCGATGCTCCTTCTTTAGAGAGAAGGAAGAGAAATAATTTTTAAGAAATTCGAAGAAGGGAATGATCTATCCCGTTCTGTATATTTCAGACAAAGCATTTTCGTATCCGCTCCTACTGAACACAAAGCAAAGGTTCGCTGAAGCTGGTGTATAGCTCAGTGGTAGAGCATTCGACTGCAGATCGAGGTCCCCGGTTCAAACTCCGGATGCTCCCTTTCAGGAAGTGAAGATAAATATTTTTAAGAAATTCGAAGGTGGGAAATGATCTGGCCTGTTCTGTATATATTTCCTAGACAAAGTATTTTCAAAGGACGTTCCTACGGAACACAAAAGCAAAGGTTCACTGGACAAGGTGTATAGCTCAGTGGTAGGTTACCGGCCAAAATCGAGAGGTCTCCAGTTCGAATTCGGGTGTCCCCTTCTTCAGGGAGTGAGGAGAAATATTTTTCTGAGAATTTTGAAGGCGGGAATGATTTGTCCCGTTCTGTATATTTCTAGACAAAGGATTTTCTCATCCGTGACGGTGTGCGCGCGCATTGTAAACATTTACCCTCATCCTATTTCTCTGACGCCCCAAAAGAAGTATAACTTCAATATTCTCAAATTTCAAGATGTTTAAAATATTCTGAGGCCGGCTAGAGTAAAATAAAATAAAAATTGAAAAAAAAAAATTTATGGATTAACTCATGCGTTCCCATATACACTGTTTGAAACAGTGCATAAGTTCGCGTAACGAATTTATTTATGTGCGATAACGTTTTTAGATCTTAGCCAAAAAGGGACATAGGTAAAAGTCGGAAAGTTGATTTTTAATAGGGTTCCTTCAGGTATGGTCAGTTACGGGAGAAATTCGTGATACCGACCAGGTGTGGAGACCATTGATAACTGCTGGTCCGAAGTTACCTAGCTTTTGTGTGGTGTAAATGCCAACTGTTTGATGTTAGAATCATGCGCTGACATTAGAGTAATGGTCCAATATAGTGCTGCCTGAAAAATAGTTATTTTTGTGGGCAAGGCAAGGATGTTTCTTGGTAAGAGGACTGATCAACCCAACTGCATCTACTCCAGAGCTTCCTTACGGTGGTATTCTCAATCACGAGTTATTACCGCGGTAGCCGAGTGGTATAGGTATCGGATCGTGGCTTGCCTTATCACGAATTCGATTCCAGGCACTCACTCAAAGGCCCGCCGTATAGGGCAGTGATGCACGTTAAATCTGTCGAGAGCTGAAACGTCCTCCCGTTGGTGTGATGTGGTAGTTAGGAGAAGGGGTGCCAGCTCAGGTGTCGTCCACGTCACTTGACCATGGTTCAAAAATACGTGGTCCGTCTCCAAAAGCCCTCGTGTACCTGAACAGTGCGACGTTAATATTCAGTCAATCAATAAATTCAGTCAATCAATAAATCTCAATCGCGAGTTATTGAAAAGAAAACTCACGGATTGGGTACCCTGCTCGCCGAAAACTCGCGGATAATTTCTATTCTTTTGAACTGACGATTACCGAATCCGTGAGCGCAAGGCAAGATGTTACAGTCAAGCTGGGATCTGACACTGATAATCAGTGACATATTCCTTTGTTACGTCCACCTTTGCTTGTAGATTCGAGCTTATTCGTAAAATCTCAAAGTTAGGTAAGTTTTTTCCCCTTTAGCAGTTTGCATAGAAGACTCTTTCATTTGGGCCCAAGGCCGTACAAAAAATTTTGGTTTTGAGTAGGCATAGATCGCACTTAAAACCGTTCATAAAGTAGCATGTTTTCAAAAGAGACCCATTATTTTTCAAGATCATACAAGAACGGGACCAACGACGGCTGATGAGATATTAACCCGTAAGGATTTGCACTTCAAGACGAGGCGTTTTCGTCGCTTTTTCCAACTTAAGAAAAAAAAAAAATTTCAGCCCCAATGTCGTACTTTGGTCCCCCCTTTAAATTACTACAAAGGTTGTTCATTGAAACTAGAATGTAAAATTTTTCCCTTTTAATTTAAAAGGAAATTTTTAAAAAATATCATTTACATTAAATAAATTTTGTGCTATTCAATTTTTTTTTCGAAGAAACATTTTAAAGAACTTTAAAATTTAATAAAAAAAAAAAATTTTAAATTAAAAAAAGGAATAGCAAAATTAAAAGGAAGACTGAGTGGGGAAAAATCTCGAACAGGAAAAAAAGTAAGTCCTACATTGTATATTTGAAGCATAAAATGTTCGTTAATATTTTTTTTTTAAACAAGGTTTTTGACTAACACTTTAAATTTTTTCCCCCTTTTTTGTTCACATTAATTTAAAAAAATGCTTATCAAATAATAATCTGAAATCAAGGTTTTTGAAAAAGGGTCCCAAAATATGTTGGGAAAGCAACAAAAACGTAAAGAAATGACGCTAAAACTCAAAACACCCACATTTTTAAAAAAAAAAAAAAATAAAAAGAATTGTGAGAGTTATTAGAAATTTTTGAGAATGTTTATATAAAGGGAAAATTTTTACGATATTTTTTACATTTCGTTTACCCCTCCCCGCCACAGCTGATGAGCAAAATAAAATCCAGGAAGAATATAAAAGACTGAAGGTCAAGTCTTTTAACTCTTTCTGTTTCAGTATAAGGGACTTAGGGTGCCACTATGGTCATTAAAAACGTTCAGCCCTGAAAAAACGCCATCCATTAAGCATATTGGACCCCCCCCGTCCCCGAAGAGGTTAAGCGGGCAGACGTGCAACCCATTCTCAAATTTATGCAAAATTTTTTGCTAGGCATTAACAAGTGAAAACCGGGGGAAAACCCTTCAACGAAACATCATCAATAGGGGTTTGGGGGCCAAAGGCCCACTCAAGTACCCTTGTTGACTGCGCGACACAAAGCGTTGTCCGCCCCGGGTTATCAACATGACATTGACTTTTTATGGGAAACGCATCTCACGAGTCTCATTTCCAATTGAAACGAGCTGATGGACGTGTACGGGTATGGAGACAACCTCATGAATCCATGGATTCTACATGTCAACAGCGGACTGTTCAAGCAGGTGGAGTCTTTGTAATGGTACGGGGCGTGTGCAGTTGATGTGAATAGTCTAGGTACGTAAGCATACTGTCTGATCACCTGCACCTGTTCATGTCCATTGTGCATTTCCAACGAACTTCGGGAATTTTAGCTGGACAATGCGACGGCCTAAACGTCCAGAATTGCTACAGAGCGGCTTCAGGAGCACTCTTCTGAATTTAGACACCTCCGCTGGCAACCAAAATCTCCAGACATGAATATTATTGAATATATCTGGGATACCTTGCAGCATGCTGTTCAGAAGAGATCTCCACCTTTCTTATTCCTACTGATTTATGGATAGCTCTGCATGGTGTCAATTACCTCCAGCACCACTTCAGACATTAATCGAATCCATGCCACGTCGTGTTGCGGCACTGTTGCATGCTCGTGGGGTCCCTGCAAGATATTAGACAGGTGTACCAGTTTATTGGCTCTTCAGTGTGTATGAAAATATAGGGAAAGTGTGACCTAATAGAAGGAATTGGAAAAGGAAATAAAACACGATTTTACAGCCAAAATTTAGGAAAAAGGCCACATAATTCTAAAAAGTTTGTGTGGTTCCTTAACCGGGAATGACAAGTATTTTTTAACCAGTTACCTGTGAATGACGAGTAGACTCGTCGTGGGGAAATTGAAGAGTTTTATTTCACGATGAGTGTACTCGTCATGCTTAAAAAGCGGTGACCATTGACTATTTAAATTGTAAGTTTTGAAAAAAAAAAAAATAAAAGAGTGTGTGTGTACATATGTACGCACGTAAGAAGTTAAACTCCTTCGGCGTAACAAGAGTAAAATCTTTCTAAAAATCTTTAACAGGGCAAGCTGGTCCAAGGTCGAAAGGCGGTCACGAGCAGAGTTGAACGATACTAACCTTCAGTCAATCGGACCAGCCAAACTTGAGATATTCACGATTTAAATAAATTTAAACACCCCGCACAGGGACAATAGGACCAATAATATGGGGATGGGGTCGAAGGCGGGAATGATCTGCATATTTCTAGACAAAGCATTTTCGTATCCGCTCCTACGGAACACAAAGCAAAGGTTCGCTGACGCGGGTGTATAGATCAGTGGTAGAGCATTCGTCTGCAGATCGAGAGGTCTCCGGTTCAAATCCGGATGCTCCCTTCTTTAGAGAAGTGAAGAGAAATAATTTTTTAAGAAATTCGAAGAAGGGAATGATCTATCCCGTTCTGTATATTTCTAGACAAAGCATTTTCGTACGCTCCTACTGAACACAAAGCAAAGGTTCGTAATTTGTATAGCTCAGTGGTGAGCATTCGACGAAAGATCAGAAAGTCCCCGGTTCAAACCGGATGCTTCTTTAGGGAAGTGAAGATAAATATTTTTAAAAATTCGAAGGTGGGAATGATCTGGCCGTTCTGTATATTTCCTAGACAAACATTTTGTATAACGTTCCTACGGAACACAAGCAAAGGTTCACTGGGCAAAGGTGTATAGCTCAGTGGTAGGCATTCGGCTGCAAATCGAGAGGTCTCAGTTCGAATTCGGGTGTCCCTTCTTCAGGGGTGAGGAGAAATATTTTTCTGGGAATTTTGAGGCGGGAATGATTTGTCCCGTTCTGTATATTTCTAACAAGGATTTTCTCATCCGTGACGGTGTGCGCGGCATTGTAAACATTTACCCTCATCCTGATTTGACGCCCCAAAAAGAATATAACCAATATTCTCAAATTTCAAGATGTTTAAAATATTCTTGAGGCCGGCTAGAGTAAAATAAATAAAAATTGAAAAAATTTATGGATTAACTCATGCGTTCCCATATACACTGTTTGAAACAGTGCATGAGTTCGGGAACGAATTTATTTATGTGCGATAACGTTTTTTAGATCTTGCCAAAAGGGACATAGGTAAAAGTCGGAAAGTTGATTTTGATAGGTTCCTTCCCGGTATGGTCAGTTACGGGGAGAAATTCCTGATACTGACCAGTGGAGACCATTGATAACTGCTGGTCCGAAGTTACCTAGCTTTTGTGTGGTGTAAATGCCAACTGTTTGATGTTAGAATCATGCGCTGACATTAGAGTAATGGTCCAATACCGTGCTGCCTGAAAATAGTATTTTTGTGGGCAGAGCAAGGATGTTTCTTGAGAGGACTGATCAACCCAACTGCATCTACTCCAGAGCCCCCTTACGGTGGTATTCTCAATCACGAGTTATTACCGCGGTGGAGTGGTATAGGTATCGGACGGGGCTTGCCTTATCACGAATTCGACCCCAGACCCTAAAGGCCCCCTTTAGGGTGATGCACGTTAAATCTGTCGAGAGCTGAAACGTCCCCCCCCGTTGGTGTGATGGGTAGTTGGGAGAAGGGGTGCCAGCCGGTGTCGCCCCGTACGACCTGGTTAAAAAATACGTGGTCCGTTCCCCAAAAACCCCCTCTTTACCTGAACAGTGCGACTTTAAATTTCAGTCAATAAAAACCCAGTCAATCAAAAATCTCAATCGCGAGTTATTGAAAAGAAAACTCACGGTTTGGGGTACCCTGCTCGCCGAAAACTCGCGGAAAATTTTCCCCTTTTTTTTTTGAACTGACGATTACCGAACCCGTGAGGCGGGGAAAGATTTACAGTCGTTGGTTTCGACCTGATAATCAGTGACTATTCTTTGTTACGTCCACTTTGCGAGATTCGAGGATCAAATCCGCGAGTTCCCCCAAAATCGTTGGGTTTGAATCGGCGGGTTACCGGGTGAATAACCGTGGATTTGGCGCGATCCGTAATTTAGAATAATGATGCCGCCAATCCGCGAGTTACCTTTGGTTTGGGGATAACCCAAGGTTATTTCGGATTAAATACCACCGTTAGGGGCAAGACGGGTAGAAAAATTTTGTCTAAAAAGGAAAAACAATGTGTGTTTGGATCTTGTTAGGGAATCTTGACGGCGACTGAAATTCATAGATATCCATAAAAACTCTTATGTATGCATTATATGTTTATGTTAACAAATAAATAAGTATTAGTAATAAAATTAGCAATTTTGTAAAATAAACCCATCTTTTTTTTCCCCAATATGTTAACAGCGATACTTACTGTTACCATCGCTCGATTTCCGTGATATACGAAGTTGCGCCCTCTCAAATGGGGGCGCCGTAGTTGACTCGTTAAATATCTTGTGAATCCGCTTTACCTTGGATATTGTTGCACAGTCGGATGTAACCAAGCTTGAAGTGAGTGTTTATTAACGTCGTACTAGACAGCAACTTGAGGGCTATTGGTGACGGACCTCTTAATTTTAAGTCACGTTCAATGGACGCGGACGACACCTGAGCTGGAACACCCATTCTGAATTTCCCCACCTAGACAATCATTTTCAGAATTGTGGGCGAGTTGGTGTAATATGGTCCCCAAAAGGGGCTGAGCTGTAAATATCCCACCATATTTGTTTCATACTAAAGGGTTCTGTCCGGACGAGGATGTCACCTGAGCCACTCCCCCCCAACTTCAATAGCTTCAACGAAGACTTTGAGCCACAAAGATTTCGTGAGAAGTCCCCCAAAACGGGACTTATTGATTGATTGATTATTAACGTCGATTGTTCAGCTACAGGGGGGAGGGGAGGGACCTCGAAATTTTAAACCACGATCAAATGACGGGGATGACACCTGGCGGCCCCCCTCTCCCAATTTTACCACACCGCACCCGGGGGGACGTGTCCCCCCCCTACAGGGAGGTCTTTAAACAAAACTAAGGATATCTCAAGATAAATTTAAGCTATTTTGTAAATTATTGTCCAGCGGGGAGATTTAATTTTTTGAAGAGAGAAATTGTATGTGCTTTGCTTTCCCTTTTTAACAAAAAAAAAGCCTTTCAGGGGAAAAATATTTAGAGACAGCAAAGAAATTGTTTAGTAACTCAATGCTCAGAATCGTGTCAAATTGAAAGTCGCACATTGTACGTTTGAGTTTACGATTTGAAAAGACATCGGTGCAAGAACCAGGCTTGCACAATTAAACTTTTTATTTAAATATAATGAAGAGAAATATTCATATTTTATGTTGTCTATATCTTATTGTAGTTATTCTTTTGAGGCGTTAGAGAAACAGGATGAGGGTAAATTTTTACAATGCGCGCGTACCCCATCACGGATGTGAGGCAAAACCGTCACGGATGTGAAAATCCTTTGTCTAGAAATATACAGAACGGGAAAACCTTTCCCCCGCCTTCGAAATTTTAAAAAAATATTTCTCTTCATTTCCCCTGAAAAAGGGGACCCCCTTTAAACCCGGGGAGACCTCCCAATCTGCAGCCGAATGCTCTAAACTGAACAAATACCCCCGTCCCCGTCTCAGGGAGCCTTTGTTTTGCGTTCCGTGGGAAGGGATGAAAATCTTTGTTAGAAATATACAGAATGGAGCAAATCACTTTCCCCGCCTTCAAAATCCTCAAAAATTTTTTTTCTTCACTTCCCTGAAGAAGAAGACTCGGGTTTTTAACCGAGGACGCTGATCCGGTCAAATCGCTACCCTGAGCTTCCTTCCCTTCAGAAAACCCTTTTTGCTTTGCTTTCCCTTTAGAACGGATAAAAAATGATTTTTTAGAAATATGCAGAACGGGACAAATCATTCCCCTCCCCCCCTCCCCATGTTACTGGTCCTATTGTCCTGTGGGGGGTGTTTAAATTTATTTAAATTGTGATTATCTCGGGTTTGACTGGCCCGGGATTGATTGAAGATTAGTTCGTTCAACTCTGTTTTGTGACCCCCTTTTCGCCCCAAAAACCCAGCTTGCCCTTTGCTAAAGTTTTTTTGGGAAAAGAATTTAATTTTGTTACGCCAAAGAATTATAATTTTACGGGGCGTACATAAGTACACACTCACCCTTTTTTAAATAAATATGTTTAAAAATACATAATATATAAAAATTTTTAAATTTTTTTTTTGGAACAAATCGTTTTATTTTATGCTGTTTATTTTTACACTAAGAAATATTTTTAAAATGATGGAAAATTAATATGTAATAAAACTGTAAATCTATATTTTTCACCTTTTTTTTCCCTTTAACCTACATTTTTTTTATCACTGGAATCGAATTGTTCCAAAAATGTCCTACAGGGGCACCGCTTAACCTCGTTAGTGCATTGGGGTTGGCACGCTACAGCCCCCCAAAGGGTCGGCCCTGGTCTAGATTTTGATGTCAAAACCCAAAAGTGCATCCACCTTTTTAAAACCTGGCGGATCTCAAATAGATCAGGGCTCAAATTTTTAACACGATGGCCACGAGTGACGTGTACGACGTCCACACTAAACGTTTCAGATTATTCATGTAAATTATAAAAATTGTTGCGGAGGATTTATCGTGCTTCAGCCCTTCTCCGCGTGTATTCTGTGGAAGAAGGACTTGAACTCCCGGCACACCAACACGAGCCCGTGACCGTGACTATTAGGCTACAACAGAAAGTCATGTTCGGATTCTAGTTGGATTCCTAGAAAGTTTAAATTACACATACAATAAAGTGATTGAATGAATATTAACGTCGCTCTATTCAGCTACATGAGGGCTTTTTGACGACGGACCTCGTAATTTTGAGCCATGTTTAAGTGACGAGGACGACACCTGAGCTGGTACCGCCTCTCCTAACTACCACAGTACACCAACGGGAGAAAGTTTGAGATCTCTACAAATTTAATGTGCACAGTTCCCCTACAAGGCGGGTCTTTAGTGGTACTGGGCTCGAACACATAACATGCCTACCGTGATCCCATACCTTGATTACTGGGCTACCGCAGTCCCCATATTCTATAAAAATACCATAGAAAATATAGTAGTACGTTAACGCATGTCGATCACGACTATCGAATAAAAGTAAATTTTAAGGAAACTCAAATAACCTTCAGAAACACTAAATTATATTCGTAAAAAAATATTCCTGTAGGGAATGTATCACGGATAAAAGAAATTATCTGAACTTGCTCCTATCATGATTCCAAAAATATGTATCAAATACATGTTTGCCTTTTTTAATGGCTCAGTTACAGCAATTACCAATTGATAGGTTTTAAATATTCCTATTTGGTACGATTAAGTTAACATCAACTATGCTTTAAGGCCGTATCACAAGTACACGTTACGAGCAATTTTTCGTCCAATTCGTGCAATTTTTACTCAGTTGCCATGGCAACTGCTTTCGAACAACTTTTTGCGATTGAGCTCAAAAAGTTGTTTCAAATAAAATTGCTTGAAATTCCAGCCAATTATGTTCTTCGGCGCCCTAGGTCATAAACAAGATGGCGGCTTCCATTTCATCAAATTCATCACATATGGCGTATATTATTTTAATGGGCTATAATATTAACGGCGTATAACATTTTAAATAGAATGGTGCTCCAATTTCTGTTTACGTCCATCAACAAAATCATTCGCGAAATAAATGAAATAATTCTGGATGTTCGTTTGCCGAAACAGAAAAATCGGTGAGTAAATTTTCAATGTGAAGATATAGCACGGCTGACGACAGAGCATGTCGTTTTGTCTACGGCAACCCTTTACCCTCAGATAGGACGAAAAATTTGTCCAAAAAATTGCACCCAAAATGTACGGGTGATACGGCCTTTAGATGGAAAGTTTTTTTTTTAACCAAGATACTCGCCTAGCACTAAAAAAAAACGTTACTTGAAAAATAAAACTGATGGAAATTTGATTAAGCCTGTGAGGACTGTAGAATAACAATCACTAAAAAAGATTTTAAAATTAACACACGATGAAATGTGCTTACAGTTTCCATGTAAATCCACACTGAAAAGTATGAATACCAGGTAAAGAAATAGAATGAGGAATTAATAAATACCTAAAATAAAGAAATTTAGAAAACAAGCGCTTTGGTAAAAATTAAAAATGCCGAAGGGTGAATTAAGTAGCAAAGAAAGCGACGACTTATTGTGGAATATTCTTAATTTTTCAGTTAAAGTTCGCGATTTTCTACTAAAAAATAATTTAAACTGAAATGTTTATTATTGAAAATGGAAATTCTCACGTAAGATCCCTAGTAAAATAAAAAATAATAAATTCGGTGAAATTGTCGAATCGACCGCCTTTCCGCCAAATTTTAAAACTCGCCAATTTGGCGCGTTTTTGCGTGTTGTGTTTTGGAGTTGCAACCCTACCACAACACGCAACGCCGAAGAGCGAAATTCAAGATAGCGGAAGGAAAAGCATGAAAATAGCATTTTAAAGTTTTGAAACTGAAAATCGCTGCAAAAATTAGGCATTTAAAAATAGAAATAATTTCACTTACTTTTAAAAAATGCTGCTTTTTCCGACATTTATGATGACGATGAGTTTCCTACTGGAATTATACCAGTGTGCTACTGCATATTTCTGAGAGCACCTTCCAAGACCTTTTTATTTTTGCATCACTAGCAAAACCGTGCACATATCCATATAACTCAATTCAAACCAAAACCCTATCCTTACACTCCTAAATACATGATGGGTATCCTCTTTCACACTCGACTGAATTCTGCAATACCATTCAAAAACCATCATTCACTTTCTTACCCGTTCTTTCTCTCAATTCCATACTTTTTACACATTTCGGACATACATACGATGATCCAATCAAACCTTTCATGCACCATTCTAAAACAGCTTTCTTTCCAAGCACAGGCAAAGGCAAAAAAAAAAAAACTTTCACAATATTAATCGTAATTTTTCATGCATTCATTCATATTCTCTCTAATAGCATCTCTGGACACCGCGGCAATATGTGAAGATTTATGCGCAGAAAAGAGTAATATTACTTGTGAAAATGATTCCACAACGATAAAAACGAATCGAAAGGAAACATCTGGTCTAACGGAACTTCCAGAGCAAGCGAAGCAAAAGCGTTAAAAAAAAGAGAGAGAGAGAGAGAGCTTCGCAAGCGCATTAGTAATTATCGTTAATTTTTTTAAAGTCTTTCTGCCCATGCGCTAGAAAGTGCCGTTAGAGAATTAAACTTAAAATTTAAAAAAAAAAAAGAATTACGCATGCGCTAACTTGCCGCGATATCGTAAAAACTGTTAAAATTAAAGAAATATACTGTGCATGTGCAAAATTTCGCCAAAAAACGACTTCTTCACTGGGAAACGAATTCAAGAGGGTTATCAGATTTGGCGAGAAAACACTTGTTGCGAGAGGCGGCCCATTCTACAAATCAACCAAAAATTGACCGTCCAATTTATAGCTTTTTAAAGAAATTATTCCCGTCTCTGTACCTCATTTAACCCTTTTCAGGAAGGCCCAAATCATAACTAAGATTGAACAAAAGAAATTCGATCCCTTAGAAAAAAAAATTAGCTAAAAGTGCTAATTTGCTAAACCTATTGGGACCCAAATAAGTAAACGAGGAACCTCATATTCTTTCAAAAAGTTATCCCGATACTCACCAGTATTCTGAGATATCCTTGATCCAATGGAAAAAAATAGCAAAATAGAACACGAATGCTACAGCAACAAAAATATCGTTGAAATTTTTTAAAAATCGAATTGTTTTAAATTAATAGGAGTTACCACAAAAAGCATTAAGGAAATAACAATCGGATACAAAATCACTATAGCAAACAGTATTAAACCCTTAAAATTAGGTTAACAATATTGTATCGCTTATACCGAACTGTCGAAAATTTAGAACATTTGGCGGGTAAATACCTGCATCAAATTAGTACCCGAAATAAGTTAAGAAAATACATAAGTGAAAGCCAAATGTTCAAAATACCAAAGCGGTTATTCTTAAAAATTGCAAAGAACAAAAATATATTGCTATTGTCAACATATTGCAGTCTTTTAAGCTGCTGAAAGTTTTCCTTTACACACCCGATAGATAATTTTTATTTTCTATAAATTGACGACACAAGAAACAAAAATAAAGCCTAGATTTTTTTTCCGAATTAAAATTTATTTCATAGTAAATAATTAAATAACGTCCGTTTTCACATGATAAAATACATATTGAAATAACAAATTTAGCGAAGAATAAAAAATGAATCATCAAGTTGAAGTGGCTCGAATTTTACAGTTCGTGATTCGAGAAAAACTCGTGTTTGATTTATGAATGAATCAAATTTTATAAATACAATTGTTATTTTACCAACGGCATTGTTTATAAATACAAACAATGTAACAAATTTAAAAAATGTCAACCCAATAAAAGTTAACATTTCCAAATTTACTTATTAATAAAAAAATAGTTTATAGATAAGGCTGATTTAAACTATTTTTAATCCTCTGCATCTGTACCGAATCCGTCATCTTCACTTTCTCCATGTTTTGCTTTGTGATAAGAATTATATTCAATCGCCACTTGATTGAAGCTTAGAAAATGTCTGACTTCGCATCTTGAACGTAAGATACTAACAGCTTCAGCAATAATAAAATGTACAATCTCGGATCTTTTAAGTCTGATCGCATGAGCGCATAGTTGGCAAATGAAAGATATGAAATAGAAATAAGTATATTCATCTTCCTGTTCTTCTGTGTTCATATATTCCCCAAAAAAGGGCTATGTAGATTTCGGTTTTGGTTCCGGAAAATGAATCCATTCTGGTTCATATTGTAAAAAATGTTCTACCAACAGTTATGGGTTAATGCTGTCTCAATATTTCGTGAAAGCAGAGGAGTATGGGGGAAATTTTTTTAAATTTACAGGTGGTTCCCAGTTCGTTGTTGTATGCCAGCACGGTAGAAAGAGCTTCTTGTAAAAAACGAGGATAAAGTTTACGGGAAACTGTTCATGTTGAAATGCGGGCGAGGAGACAACTTGATTTGGAAAACTTGGGTTCGAATATTTGTGTAGAAGCCCAAACTGAACCCGTTGCTGATTAAATATATCAAGAGATGCACACAAAATGCCTCGCGCGCGAATAAAACATTAAAAAATTTCCCAAATTTAAAGGGAAAAATTTTTTATTATTTACTGAAAGGTTTGAAGTTGCTTATTGATTGATTGAAAATTATCGCAAAAATTTTTTTCGGTTAAGGCTCTTATGTTTTCGGTTTTTTGTAATATGCGTCGCTTGCAGCCCCCAATCCCATATCTGGCAGTGAATTTTAGATTTGATTGATTGATTGAATATTAACGTCAATGTTGCTACACGAGGGCTTTGGCGACGGACCACGTAATTTTTTTAAAATGGGAAATGACGGGACGGGACCTGAGCGGCACCCTCTCCCCAAATACCAACCCACCAACGGGGGGGAAGCCGCCTCGACAGATTTAACGTGCATCGCTGCCCCAAAGGCGTGTTTTTAGGTAGGGTTTTAAACCGACAAAGGGAAGCCACAATCCGATACCTATACCACTCGCTCCCCCATCAATGGTGCATGGCAAGTGTTGCAGAGCCCCCATTCGCCCGAGGGATCTTAATTGATTGATTAATTGAATATTTAAAGAAAAACCCTTCAGCTACACGAGGATTTTGGGGGGCCCCCCGTAATTTGTGCCACGTAATCGTCCAAAAGAGGTGCGAAACTAGGGGCGCCAAAATTTTTTGGGGGGCCAAATTTTTATGAAAAAACTTTTTCCGTCGTTTTCATACAAATTAAAAGGGAAACGCCAATTATGTTTTTGAATTTCCTGCTGTTTTTCTCTTTCTTTGACCGTAAGCGTAAGTACTCGATGTAAATGAAAG
>BMAV01013515.1:0-14462 GCA_019973955.1 Trichonephila inaurata madagascariensis | reverse complement strand
ATTCATTTACAATACATGTAGTTGACAAAACAAACAAAAAACTGGTCCGGATATTTGACACTCCGGGTAATAAACGCTCGATAAACGACGTTCTACTGTGAATATTCTAAAGAGAAGGCTCTGAAGATGCCGTTTTCTTTCGCATTTTCCTTTTTATATTCATAACAATAAATTTCATTGTCAATTAGGCCTTTTATGTCCTTTTACTAGACATTATTAGTCAATCAGTTTGCGTCAAGTGTTTTATACTTCAAATTCAATATGACCCAAGGTTGTTTTCTATCTTTTAGAATCTATGGATGGAGGGGTTTTTTTTTAACAAGATATAAAAAAAAAATTTCAAGGGGTTTAACAATCCTTCTACTCTTAGAAGACGAAGCCGACACCTCAGCTTGCGACGGGTTCTATTCAGGCTTCTACTATTTCTCTTGCGGAAAATACTCTTTTTAAATATGATTTTAGTTAAAAACCGCTTTTCGTAGAGAGGACTTGATTTTATGCAAATGCAAACTTCTGTTTAATTGCTAGTCGTGGAATAGGCGAGGTGATGTTTGAAAGCTGATCCTGGGCAGAAAGCATGGTGTGAGAGACTGGTGGTCGCACTTCGTAATATTAATCCCAAAAAGAAGGATTCTTAGAAAAGTGGAAGTCGTCCTCCTTACGACTGATGATTTACCAAGTTGCCAGCATAGAGCGTTCAAGAGAATAAGTAAAATACGGGCTTCTATATATCTAATAATATTAATAAGTTTTATTGCTCCTCGTGTTTAGTGATCAGAGTGCATTCACATAAATTTTCAATGTAAAGGCTGAATAAAAGTTTTAAAGGGGATTTGGGAAAACCCTCTCTCTCTACGACAATGTTAAATTGGCTGTTTTCGATTTTTTCCCCAAAATCTGTTATATGTACATGCTTAAAAATTTTTTATACGTTAAAAAAACACCTTTTTGATTATACTAAAATAGCTTTTTTGCATTTTGAATTTTAATAATTTATAAAATATTTTGTAAACATAGTAATTTGAACCGTTTTCACACAGAAAAAATTTAAAAATGAATTTTTGGTTTTTTTATTCAGGTATTTTTAAGATTTAAAAAAAATATATCTAAAATTTTACAAACTTGAAAGTATTTGAAAAATACATTGAAATAAAAATATTTTTTTCGAAATTTTTTTTTAAGTCAATGCACTTTTAACGGCAGGAAATAAAAATGAAAGGTTTTAAAAAAAAAAACTTTTGTTTTGGTTTATATCAGAGTTCAATTTTTTAAAAAAAAACAAGTACTTTGTTTCATTTTCGCCATTCAAATGGGGGTGGCCCAGTTTCAACGATTATTAAAAATAGTTTTAAGGTCTCCTAATTACCCTAGGGTTTAAAGTAAGGTTTTTAAAAAGGTTAAAACTTTAATTTTTAAAATGAAAAAAATCTCAAATTGTTACAAAAATAAGATTTTAGCTTTTCAAAACGCCTTAACTTGAGATCTTTCTCTCATGTTTGTGTTTCTACTGAATCCTCTCCCCCGCGTTTGACGAACCCAAAAAAACTAAAATTAATTTCAATTACATGCCACATGAAATTTTTTGATTTAATTCTATTCATTGTGTAGTAATCCTTATTAGACCGCCCCAGACGGCTGCTTAATAGAATCAGGCTTTATACTCAAAACTCGACTGCATCATCACTTTTTACAAGGCTCTCAACTTAAATCCTTGGAATAGAGCACATCCCGTTTTTCAAAAAGTGTGTGGGGTATTTATGTACGCATAAGAAGTTATCCCGGCGTAACAAGATTAAAATCTTTTAAAAAAACTTTAGCAGGGCAACTGGGCCAAGGGACGAAAGGCGGTCACGAGCATTTAACGATACAACCTTCAGTCTGGACCAGCCAAACCGAATAATCCGTTTAAATAAATTTAAACACCCCCGCTCAGGAACAATAGGACCAATAATATGGGGAGGGTCGAAGGCAGGAATGATCTGTCCCATTCTGCATATTTCTAATCAAAGCATTTTCGTATCCGTTCCTACGGAACACAAAGCAAAGGTTCGCTGACGCGGGTGTATAGCTCAGTGGTAGAACATTCGACTGCAGATCGGGAGGTCCCCGGTTCAAACCGGTGTCCACTTCTTCAGGGAAGTGAAGAGAAATATTTTTCTGAGAATATCAAAGGCGGGAATGATTTGTCCCGTTCTGTATATTTCTTGACAAAGGATTTTCGCATCCGAGACCGTTTTGCGTCACGTCCGTGACGGGGTGCATGCGCATTGTAAAAATTTGCCCTCATCCTGTTTCTCTAACGCCCCAAAAGAAGTATAACTTCAAAAAATTTTAATTCTGGCATTGTGTGTGATTGTGGGTAGCTCATTTACATTGCCCACAGAGAAGGAACACGAGATCTATAAAATTCTGGCTCACAATTATTCTAGAAGAAATTCGATTAGGCAATCAACCTTATTTTATAACCATAATTCACTTTATGCAATGTTAATCTTTACCGATATATAAAGAATTCCCACGATGTATTAAATTAAATCTTGAAATTTTTGAATAATCAAATATTGAAATTTTATTCAGAAACTCATCCTCTATTCACAAGGATTTATCATCAAACGCACCTAAAACCCTCTTCTTAATTGTTTTTTGTTATTGATTAATCGGAAAGAGCTGTCAAACCTTTTTAAAAAGTCTAATAAGTATAAGAGCTCAATGAATTAATTACATTTTGCTGTAAAGAAAGTATTCGCCACTCAGTATATGCGTTATTTATTGAAGGAAAAAAAATATTTTGCATCCTCTCGACACTGTAAGCAAACACAATCTTTTAACGATTCAGCATGAATTAAATACTAACATTCTATTCTAAAAATGTAAAACAAACACTGGATTCCAGAAGAAGTATTAATTTTTAATATTCAACAGGGTTCTGACCTGAAAAAGGAGCTTCAAGTATAGGAAAAACACTTGACATTTTTCACTTTCAAGCTATTCTTAGGCACTTTTCTTTTATTTTTAAATCTTTTTTTTTTTTAACTTTTCTTATCATATTATTTTTTCACATCTTTGTTATCTCATAACAAAGTTTTATGAAGTAAACAGAAATAGTTTTGCTAAATAGATACAGCTCCAAAATTCCCGCAGCCCCTCTCTTCTTCACTTTAAAAATTATTTTTCGCTCCACATATCTGTACTCAGCATAACATATCTGTTTTTGAACATCTTACCGAATTTCTCTGCAATGTGCATTTATTTGTTAGATATTTTTATTAGAATTTGGTGAAACCAATGAACTTCAAGATTTATTTGAATATCTGTTCTCTGATGAAAGATGTCACTAATACGTACTGTACTTTACAATAAAACACTTAGTGTTTATCCTTGTAAACTGCGTTGGGAAAATAAAATAAAAAATGCTTCTTTAATACAAGCAACAGTTTACAATTGTAACTATGCTAAATAATGTCTGCTAAAATATTGAAACTTTTGCAAAAGTTTGCATATATCACAAACGTGTGTGTGGTATTTATGTTCACGAAAGTATATTGAAAATCATTTAACACGAAACTGAGGGACTGAAATATTTTTTGTGTTAAAAGAATTTCATGTTAAAAGATATATATATATATATATATATATATATATGAGACATAATTTTGGAGTCAGAAACAGGCTTAGTTTTAAAAAAGTCTTTATTCTAGAATGAGTATATCTCTTCTGAAGCAAGAGGCAGAAAGAAAAAGAACGCCACCGAAAATCTTAAGTGGGTTAAACACTTAAAACACCGATCGCGGCGTTCATGAGTGCTCTTGAAAGTTAATGCTGACATATAGGGCTATTAAATATAACGATCTGGAATTAGACATGTTTATTGACTAGGCCATATGTTCGGAAGAAATAAATGGGTGATTACTTTGATACTTGAAGAGGTGAGGAGAAAAAATAAAAGTGAAGTGCTAGACAGGGAATTTAATTTTTAATCTAATTTAATTATCCTTACATATATTTATATATTAAAACTTATAGTGGTGTATGGTTTGTCTTGGTGAGTGGACGATTATACCGTGACAACGAAATAATAGGACGTGGACATTGGAAGTGATTACTGTCGTACGTGGCGAGTGGATGATATTGTAGTATTGACGAGAGGCAGTCTTGAAAGTTAATCCAGTTTACTGCAGACCTTGAAACATATAGACTTATTACAAACATAAAGCATGGACGACACTACACAGAACAAAGAACAAACACACAACGCAATGCAGCCGGCTACATGATTAAAGACATAAGGGAGAAGAGAGCGGGATTTCCAATGACATTGGTATTTATACCCAGCGGGACATCACAGGATTTAGGAGGTGGATGAATGTAGTTTCAAAAGTCCCCAGTAGGCTGGTAGCTAATTAAAATAATCACATGGTTGTCCTGAAGGACTGGACCATAAACAACTCAAGAGCTATTAAAGATTAAAATACTGGGAATTATTACATATATATACTTGTGTGGATGATAGATTAGAACTCGGTACCTTCCGATCCATAAACACATAACATATCAACTAGGATAATATGATCACCGTAGCACGGAGGTTGTTACTGCTTTATATAGATACCACCGCTACACACTCCCCTGCTAGTGAGTTATTGCTATTGCGTCCAGAGTGTATTGGCGGCTTTTCTGTGTTGCGTCATGCAATCTGACGGGGTTTTTTGTTGTTCTTGCGACGGATAGATGTCGTCACGTCTGCTCCACGAAGGTTTTGCATTGTTTCGAAGTTCAGCCTGGGTCACCAATGAAGGTTAGAACCTGGAATCTTTTGTTCCGTAAGCACATAGCATATCCACTATACTAAAATGATCATCTTAGTACGCACGATGTGTTACTGGCTTATATAGACACCGCCGCCACGTACTCAACAAAATTTTATTTATTAGAGTACATTTTATTTACACAAATATGTATATATGTATGTATTTAATAAAAATCAGTGAAACAAAAACAGATATGTGAACTAAATGAAATAGAATACAAAATTTTCAAGTTTTTTGAAAAACAAAACATTTATTGAATTTTTGAAAAATAATCGGATATTTTTCTTTGCATTGTTTTTTTTAGCATCTAATTGTCAACAATTTGTTCTATGTCAGCCATTTTGTTATTCATTTCATCATTGGAATGTGCGTCTAAATAATTGCGCATACTTTTCATGATGTTTCTCATTTCGGATGACGTGGGAACAGGAGATGCATTATTCATTTGATTTTCGTCGTTGGAATCTATATCAATGGTATTTTTTGAGCTTTGAACGAATTCCAAAATATCTTTGTCTACTATAATTGGGGCTATATTCACATTATTATTATCTACTGCAACGAATTCTTCCGATGATACAGTAGGACAATTCAATAACACAAAAATTTTCTTAAACATTTCTTTAAGTGTTGATTCAGTTTCAATATCCTCCTTCTCCAGAAGAAAAATATTATCATGTTAAGGTATCCGACTACGTTCGGAACCGTGATTTTGCCAAAGCGCATAAAAGGATAATTTTCATGATATTTAGTGTCACTCAGATTTGAATACATGTATAAAATTATTTTAAGGATATTTTGAAAAAAAAAAATTACTTAAATACAATATTTTGGCAAAAAATTAACTTAGAATATTCTTTTTTCAAAATGTTCTCCTTTTGTGAAAAATGCTTCTGTTATAATAATACTTTGCCTGTATATAGCTAAGACCTCTCTACAGAGGCTCAACTAGAATTTTTGAAATATATTACTTAGAAGTAGGTTTATTCATATTTTACGACAACAGAGGGGTTCAATTTTAAGAAAAAAACACCAATAATTATTTCAAATGGTGGTAACTCTTAAAATAATGTGAATTTTTCAAAAGCTCTTGTTGAGCCTCCGTAGAGAGGTCTGAGCTATATACAGGCAAAATATTATTATAATAGAAGTATTTTTTACAAAAGGAGAATATTTTGAAAAAAGATTATTCTAAGTTAATTTTTTGTCAAAATATTGTATTTAAATAACATTTTTTTGTCAAAATGTCCTTAAAACAATTTTTATGCATGTATTCTAATCTGAGTGACACTAAATATCATGAAAATTATCCGTTTATGCGCTTTTTTAAAATCACGTTTCCGAACGTAGTCGGATACCTTAAGTGATTTTCGTTTCGTGTTGAGAAAAAAATGCATGAAAAAAATACATATTAGTTTGGTGGGACCGTTGTATTATTTCGTGTTAACCAATATTTCGTCTTAAGCATTTTCGCGTTAAACATATTTTACTGTATACTACATTTGGTCATAATGAATCTCTAAATTTAAAATAATAAAGTAAAGGATACTCTTTTTCTTTTTTAATTTTTTTTTTATTTATTTAAAAAAAAAGGAAATGAAATTTTATTAAAGGATATCTGAAGTACCTACATAAGTAAGTATCTGGAGTAAATAAGAATATATGGAGTAAGTACTTGTACATCTCTTCTCTTTATAATTCATGGTACAATTTACTAAATGTTGAAATAAATGTATTTACTAAGGTCTGTAAATTTCACTGCGTGCTATGTTATTATCTACCATTAAGATAAATACTTCCAAAGATATACATTTGAGCTCTCCGTTGATCTTTACATTCCTCGTATTACGATCAGGAATAGGAATATATTTTTGCGAATATTATGTTCATATTTTATTTTATCAGATCAGGATTAATTTAATCAATTTATATTTCGAAGATTTCAAGGCAAATGCTATTTTGTAAGGAAACTTCCCCTAATTAAAGCCCCGCCCTTTCATTAAATCCCAAATGCAGTTGGGGCGCTATCTGACAATCTACTCGTAGCTAACCGGGAAGGGCAACGAGTACTAAGATAAGCAGTGGAACTGATTGCCGCATGCAGTATAAATTATCCCGTTGGAAATGTAAAATCTTCTTAATAAATATTGTTTTTCTTTTCACCTCTTCATAATATCATATCAAATAAGAAAACAATTCAGTAAAAGAGGCAATAATTTTTAGATAATTATATTTAACTACAGTTCATTAAACATCTTTATTAAATAAAAGGTCAATATTTTTAATAGAATAGTTAAGTTCCTGTTAAAGGAAGTAATTAAACGTTTTAATAAACAAAGAAACATATTTTCTCTTGCTTTTATAGCGTAATTGGGCCTAATTAATAAGTCTCCTGAGAAACTATCTCTCCTTAAAAGAAATAAAAGCGAAAAACATTTCTGGAACAAGTTTCGCTTCTCTTCTCGTTAAACTTTAATGGTATTCAAAACTTTCTAAGTTTTCCCTTCTGAGTCATAAATTACTCTTTGTGATAGAGCGTTAAAACTCATTGTTTTCAAAATATTCCTTTTTGTGTTTTGTCTGATGCATTTCACAAATACTTTTTGAGTTTTTCTCTCACTTTCAACAAACTTAATTCGCGCACGACATTTGAAGTCTTAATTTTGTTTTTCTGCATGTGTATTTACAGATGTAAAATTCACAAGATATTTACTTCTTGCATGCAAAATTTATGAAGATTCAACAAGAATTATTTGTTCGGATGTTCTTCAGGAAGTTAGTTTTCTTAAAATTAAGAATTATTTTCCATTTGAATCTATGATGGAACTCACGAAGAGTAATTCAATTTTGTGTTGAAGTTTGCTGTGTAATCTTCTTTTCATATGAAAAATTTCTAAGTGATTTTGATTTAATTTGAAAACTCTGTATGCTATTTTCTAGCATATTAAATATACTTTCTGTAAAATGTGCTGCTTGTACTTCAATTAAATTCAGATTATTTTCTGGACCTAACGAATACATAAAGCATATTAATATATAACTGATAAATACCAAATCAATTCAGGTAAGAAAAAATTCGAATAAATTTCATAAAAGCAACAAAAATCTTTAAAAAGGAATTTCTTGGAAAAGTTAAAAAAGCGCATTTAGTTATGATTGTTTTTAAAATAGCTTACATGTGTATATGTGTTCTAATAAATACATAAGACATATCAATAACTAATGAGTTCAGATAAACAATTTGAATAAACTAAGTAAAAAAAAATTCAAACGGAAGCTTCTAAAAAATTTATCCATGTTTAAAAGTGTGCATTTTCAGAATGTTTTTAAATTAGCGTGCGTGCGTTTTAAGCATTTGAATTATAGAATCCTAATAACAATTTGATCGTTAACAAAAGATAATATCTGGGGGAAAATTTAGATTCACCGCGTTTAAAAATTCCTCTTACTATTTAAGTGGAAAAATTCAATCACGTTTTATTTTAAATATCAGATACTTCTGAAGTACTTAAATATTTTTTAAATTTTACTAGAATTAAAAATTTTAATTTAATTCACTAATTCAGACAGCATTTATGAAAATATCAGTACAAATTTAATTCGACTGAAGCGATAATAAAGAGCTTGTTATTCTAAAATAGTAACTATATCAACCAAATTTCAAACTATAACTCCTGTCTCCTTTAAATGAACTTTGAACTATGTTATGCGCAGTTGAGATTTTATAGTTATGCAGTTACATATATATTTAACTTTTTAGTGTAGTATATATTAAAATTTATTCTTTTAAATTTATATTGCACCATATCTTCAATATAAATTGTGTGTTGATATTATACATAATGCTATTTTTAAAAAACTTAATTATTTTCATATATTATTGAGTTTTACAATGATTTTATTGAATAGAAATTCTTTATTATTTTATTTATTATTATTTATTATTATTATTATTATTTTGCTAATATTCATAATTTTAAAAATATTGAAACGCTTGAAATTACAAAATTTTCCACATTGCAAACATAAACTAATTCTAAATGTTTAAAAAATTAACTGTACAGTAATAAAAAATGGTTATGTATTTTCTTGTTTTATTAAAATGAGTAAAAGTGGTGAATTATCAGGGAATTAAAAAATATGAAATTTAAAAAAGAGAAAAATAGGGAGAGTAACTCGTATAAAAGCTTCTAATAATAAAGAAGAAATTCCTTTATTATAAAAAAAATTTTCTTAGAAGTCTAAGAAATAATTAATGATTTAGTTAAAACAAGTGCAGTTGTAGAAAAGAAGCAATTGTTTTCGGTCAGGTTCATAATAAAATTAATGCGAAACTCTCAAAATGACGTAAAAAAAGAAACGTTTAAGTAAGAAAGCAATAGAATCAATTGTTTTCAATCAATAAATAAATTGTTTACTAAATTAAATTAAATGAAAATTAACTTAAATGGCTTTAATGAAACATTAACGAAGTTAACAATTAAGTTGTGTTACTATGCATAGTAAATTTTAGAGGCACGAGCTTCAATAAACAATGCAATTAACTAATAAATAAAGCATGCTATTGTTATCTTTGTTGTTCATTGTTAAGTAAGAAAGTAAAGTGTTGCAGACATACTTGACATCACTAAGACTTCTAATAGAAGTTATTTTTCGGTACTTACGCATTATAGCAACAATTTCCAACTCTATTAATTACTCGCCAAGTTGGATACCCCAATTTTCTATGTGTCGAACGCGCTGAATTGGCATCCATGTGCTTCGTTTCATATAATGTCGCCAATAGGTTGCGATAATACGTAAGTACCTATTTTTCTTTTAAAATATTATTTCTTGCAGATTTTATATCATATTTTTGTATTCTATAATTTATTGCTAACGTGCATGTGTTGCTTTACTCGTATATCGGAAGGGGGGAGTTTGAATGTTCTAAAAATTATATTTAGTGTTGTGTTTTTTGACTCAAGTATTTGCAATGCAACCTTAGATTATTTATTTCAATTTTTTTCTTACATCATAATTATTTTTTCTTCTCATTTTGTTCATTACTACAAAAATATTTACTCTGATATATTCAGAGAGGAATGGTATCAAATAAAAAATTATCTTAAATCTCAAAATAAACATTTAAAAAAAGTATTTTGTCAATTATTGCATCAAAATATTAGACACACAACTTAAACAATTAACTAATTTATTTACAGTAATTGATAATTCCCGTAATTTATAATTATTATAAAATCAATAATTATTTTATTTCTAGGTATCTATTGCATTACAATTTTTTATTCAAAACCATCTGAAAAATTCACAACATGTTTCTATGCAATAAATTCAAAAGCTACAAACTTAAAATTTATTTTGTTTTACTCAAGATTACTGCTTTGATACATTTTTTAATTTAAACAGTTCTTCAGATTTTCGTTTCACTAGTATTTTTCATTTCTGAGTAGAATAATATATATAATATGACATATTCGTAGAATTATTTCCTTTCCCTATAGCTTAGTAGTATAGGCAAATTACAGGTGAAGGTTGATGGCCTCAAAACATTGTTTAAAACTGCATTCTTAGTCCCTAAGGCTAAGAGTTTTCTGTTGTACTACCGCAACTACTTATTTCTTGCTATACTCTGTGTGTGATTATACTTCTATTTATATACTTATTTAGAATTATAGCTACTTAGTATATATTATTACTAATGTGTGAAGGGGTGGAAAATTATACTATATTTCTAAGCGTGTTGATGTTACTGTTGAATTATTGAGTAAAATGAATTTATCATGAAGATTTGGGCTCAGATTATTATTTTATTTCAGCCCAAACGATAGAATATGTATCGATTTACTATCGTAAAATTTTAGATCCTTAAAAAAAAAATTGCTTTGAAAGTTACGGAAAGATTTAAATTGACACAAAAGAAATTCAAATTATCTCACTTCTGTGTCTTATTACTGTAGTACCTTTCTCTATTACTTTCCTCGATACTTTTCAACGCTGTATGAAGCTCTAAAATCAACAGGATTAGCTTTTTTCTCAATGCAGTCATCGCACTCGACAAAGAAACAAACAAAAAAACCCTAAGAAACACAGACTATATTTTTTAATACGGCAAAGCCAAACCAGTACGTGGGGCTAAAACCAAAGGAACTCATGCTTTATACAAATACGCGCTCAAAAAAAGAAAACCAAGGGACTTCCTTTTTGTCATCTTCCCGTTTCAAAGCCAATGCCCTTCTTCCAAAATAGCAACCTTCCCCGCAGTTGCGGAGGAAACAAAAAATGGCGCCACACACTCAAAATCTACTATAATATATAAACTCGATATATAAACAGAAAACTAAAAATAATAACAAAAAGAACGTTTAAATAATTGTACAACCAATATTATATCATTCTTTTCACGCAGTCTGTAAAACACACATTTGAAGAATTATCTCAAATCAGTTTCTTTAGTAACAAGCTTAGATAAGCCATCTCAAATTTGATATTATAATACATAGGATTTCAAAAAAGTATTTTTTGCTTATTAAAGCTGTTTTTTTTACTACTTTCATAGAAAATAAGAATTCATAATCTGAAACCTTTCTCAGTTAAAAAAAGAATTTTGTTAAATCTCTTTAGATCATTTTCTTATTTCACTGTTATAAAGAAAACAATAACTTTTAGTATACTATTAATCTTTGATTAAATTAATCTATTTTTATCATGTAAATTTGTTTTATATTTCGTTTCCTGCATTTCAATGTTCTATGTTCAAGGTATATATATATATATATATATATATATTCAATGTGTCAGAATTTAAAGGGTGCGGTATCATAGACGAGTTTCACAGAATGTTCACTAATATTGGCTATGCTTTTAATTCATATACGCAAATGTCTTTTATATGTAAATCTATTTTCTCTACATGTATACTTTAAGGTATCCGACTACGTTCGGAACCATGATTTTGCATAAGCGTATAAATGGATAATATTTATGATATTTAGTGTCACTTAAATTAGAAAATGTATATAAAATTGTTTTAAGAATAGTATTACAATAAAAAATTATTTAAGTACAATATTTTGACAAAAATTGAACATAGAATGACCCATTTTCAAAATATTCTCCTTTTGTGAAGAATGCTTCTTTTATATATATAATAATAATATTTCGCCTGTATATAGCTCAAACCTCTGTGCAGAGGCTCATCTAGAATTTTTAAAATATATAACTTAGAAGTGGGTTTATCCATGTTTTACGACAACAGAGGGGAGAAATTTTAAGAAAAAAACGCCTATAAGTATTTCAATGGGTTATAACTCTGAAAATAATGTGAATTTCTCAAAATTCATAGTTCAAACTGTCTGGGGAAGTCTTTACTTTATATAAGCAAAATATTATTATTTTAGAAGCATTTTTTTATAAAGGGAGAACATTTTGAAAAAAGGTTATTCTAAGTTCATTTTTTGCCAAAATATTGTATTTAAATAATTTTTTTTATCAAAATGTCCTTAAAACAATTTTATACATGTATTCTAATCGAAGTGACACTAAATATCATGAAAATTGTCCATTTATACGCCTTTTTAAATTCACGGCTCCGAACGTAGTCGGATACCTTAAATAACTTTACAACAATGATGAAATTTTACAGATTATAAATCAATATTTCTACTCATACAAAATATTGCTCTGAGATAAGACTTCTAAAATTAGTATACCAGAACGCTTTATTTTGTAGAATTATTATTTGTATGGAACTAGGTTTTATATCAAATGCATTTCTATTTTTATATGAACGCACATTCTACACAAAAGAGCAAAACTTAGCAACTTTTCCGATTATGCCTTACTTCCAAAACAAATTAACCGGGAAGCATGATGGCCGCGGTAGCCGAGTGGTATAGGTATCGGATCGTGGCTTACCTTGTCACGAGTTCGAGCCCAGTACCACTAAAGACCCGCTGTGTAGGGCAGCGATGCACGTTAAATCTGTCGAGAGCTGAAACGTCCTCCGGTTGGTGTGGTGTAGTTAGAGAGGGTGCCAGCTCAGGTGTCGTCCACGTCACTTGACCATGGTTCAAAATTACGTGGTCCGTCGCCAAAAGCCCTCGAGTAGCTGAACAGTGCGACGTTAATATTCAATCAATCAACCGGGAAGCATGATATTCACACTACAAAAATAAAGTATTACATTTAACAGTTTATGAAGCAGAAAGAGTTCTTATGACAGAATTGTGTTAGTAAGAGAAACACTGTCTGGTCGTATGAGGAAGTACAACAAACCATAGTAAGGCATATTACCTCACCTAAATGCAATGGTAGCATGACACCACCTGTTCATATTTAAAATCATACTATACTGCAGGTCATGGGGCAAGAGTTGCTTTTCTTCAGGGGCCTGTTTCAGCTGCTTGGTGTCTCCTCGGAACATTCCACGCATGCTCAAGGGAGTTCATTCGAGGTATCACGCTGGTAAATCCATTCCGCAGATATCCTCACTTTCTAGAAGCTTCTCAACAGCAAAGGTCCTGTGTAAACGTGCATTGTCGTCCCCAAAAATAAAGTTTGGATCAATGGCACCTCGAAACAGATGCACATGTGCCAAAGTAAGGCATATGACCTTACCTAAATGCAATGGTTGCATGACACCGCCTATTCATACTATACTGCAGGTCATGGGGCAAGAGTTGCTTTTCTTCAGGGGCCTGTTTCAGCCGGTGTCTCGGAAAATTCCACCTTCAAGATTCATTTGAGATATCACGCTGTTAAATCCCATTGAATATCCTCACTTCTAGAAGCCTCAAAACCTGTGTGAGCATTGTCTCCACAAAAATAAGTTTGTCATACTCGGAACAGATGCACATGTGAGAGGATAATTTCATCTCAGTAACGGTCTTAGGTAGGTGAGTCCCTGTCGAAAATATGAAGATTCCCACATATAGTATTTAACATAATGCCTGATAAAGACCACCTCGACGGTCTCTTTGCCTTATGTTAATGGGGTGAAACTGTGACGGATCTATACGTGATCTTCTAATTAATCCTCTTGGGAAATCTTTGGGCTATCAATTAGCGTTATTCACAAGCAACCCTTCGGAAGAATATAATCGTGATATGTAAATTAACTTACTATAAATAGGCGAGGTTTTCTTGCTAGAGAGAGAAGGAGCGAAGATATACTCGGGACAGGGGATATTGCTACTAAACGTATAATATTAGAATTATAGAGCTTTGATTATTATTAGAAGGAAACCTTAAAGTGACGATAGTTCACTAAAAGATTGAATTAAGATTAGATTAATTCCGATAACAGGTTAGATCCTTAATTAAAAGAAAGATAAAGTTTGTTAGTCGCCTAATCACTCACGTGTTACTGTCGTTGTTCCCCTTTCACGGTTTTCTCTTAATATTATAAGTTGAAATTGTGTCTATTCTTACTGTCGAAATAAATAGATTAATTGAATCATGTCGAGTGTTTTTCCCTCTCCTTACATCTAGGTGCTTGCGAGAGAGGTGCTGGCTTCTTACAAAACCTCCTTTCATATCACCAGGAACTGAGAATCGTTTCTCAGAATGAACAGATTCTCGTCAGTAAGCAGAACGTGATTACAATGATGAAATGCCCAATCTTTGTGTTTTTGTTACCACTGTAAGTGGTGC
>BMAV01013514.1:7500-22989 GCA_019973955.1 Trichonephila inaurata madagascariensis | reverse complement strand
AACACTTAAAGAAGGCATATATTGTGCATATAAGGACATTTAATGTTAAATGAAATAGTTCTTATGAGAAAATTGTTGATACATGGTAGGGAAGTACCTCAGCATGAGAATTCTAAAACTTTATAGAAATTTATTATAAATATGGAAATTACATGAAATACGGTGGATTTTTTCAACATTTCAGCTTCTACGTAACTGTTTCTGTAAGGAATTTTACTGTTTTTTGTGGAAAATTACAAAATATTTATATATTTGCTGAATTAATAGTACTTGAATAACGTTCTGAATGCAAAATGATTTTATTTTAGAAGACTGAAAAAAAGTTTGTAACAAAAACTAAAAGACTACACACACACAAAGTGTATGAAAGATGAAACGAAGCTAACTGATTCATATTTTAGTGCAGCTTTTTTTTGTAATTTTTTCTCCGCTTGCTTCATAAAAACATACTATAAAGTGTGAGTGGTAAAGAGTTATTTTCATCATATGTTATTTTTAAATTAGTATCACTTGTAAAATTTTGTTATTTTCATCTGTTAAAACACTTTTCACTCACGTACCTTTAAAATGAAGAACATAAGACAAAGCAAGTGTCAAACTAATATATGGTATGTGGTGCCATCTATGTACTATAAAGAAAACTAAAAGGCAAATAGATTCTGCAATAGCCTGAAAATGACTGCTAGGGTTAAACTATGCTTTGGAGAGCCAGCAACGCAAGGGTACATTTTTCTCCGCAAATTCCCTCCCCTAGGTTAGAAATAGTTCGAGAATCATTCTAACAATATAAATACTTTGTTTAAAAAACGTATTTTATCATTTGAGAAATTATTATGTACTTTTGTGAATGAAAATAAAGCAAGAAAATAAAAATGTAAAGTTTATTTTTCATATGCAAACAAGTTACTATTAAATGAGTACCATAAAATTTTAATTAATTTGTGAACTATAAAATAATTTTTATAACTTGTTTTGATGCATTGAATGTGATACAGTTTAAGAGAGTAGGTTTTGAAAATACTCGCGTAAAAATGGATATTTATTCGCGAGAATGACTAGAAATCATCTAATTTTATATAGGAACAAAATGTTCTATATGTGTGAAATAATTTTTACGTTCTATAAAGTCTCTACATCAAAATTTTAGAAATAATTAAAATTTTGTCAACTTGGTGTTTCCTTTTAACGCTTAAAACTATACAAATTGTGAAAAAGTTTCATAAACATTGATTTCTTACGAACTTCTAAAATTTATTTTTAAACAGTTTCAAAACGTTAAGTTTCTTTTTTTGAATGGGAAAACATTAAACAATAAAATATAATTAAACTTTTTTCCTTTGAAACTATAATCTTAACATTGCATCAAATTTAAAATAGCAAATCAAACTGGATTGTGCATAATGTTAACAGGGCTTAGAAAAATAACAATGGAAAAAAATTAGAAATAAAATAAATTTTTATTTCACATAGTTTTCTTTTCTAAAATAATCCTTTGCACACTGTTTTATTCAGAAAACAATTCGAATGTAAGAAAGTTACATTTGAAGTTAAAATTTAAATTTTTTCCAGATGGTTTATTTGGGCTATTTTCCTGAACTAAAATAAAAACAGACCAAAAAAGTTTAAAAAAAAAATACATACGATTCCACCTATTAATACCAGAATTTACTTATAGAACGGGTTCGAAATACGTGATTCGAATGCTCGATTTAAAATAGCTAGCTTATGGTAAATTTATTCAAAAATGCAATGTACGAAAAATGTACATTATATGCGAATTTTTAAAAAAATTTATTCCCAGTAACGCATTTTTAGAATATATTATCAGCTTCCTTGCTTCTTTTATGCTATCAGCTTTACTTCACTCGAAATTTAGCAACAGTAATAAATATATGATATTTCGTATGTAAAGTTTCGAACGATTCTCTATATTGAAATGATATTCTATATATTGTATTTATTTTCATGAATGTATATAAATAATAATAAAAAATAATATATTTTCCTTTACTTTTTTTTCACTAAAAATAGTTTGTGACGACTCTTATATGTTTCACATCTCTTTATACATTTAACACACATTTAAAATTATTTTCAAAGAGGATTTTAAAGTCTGAATGTATAAAAAAAATTTAGTAAAAAGTAGCAACTTTTTTATCAAGTATATTTTCTACCATAAAAAGTAGAGTGGACTGTATTTGTAAGGTAAGAATCTTTCAAGGTAAATATGGTACTGAAAAATTCAAGACATATTATTGGGAGCCAAAAATAATCAAAGTTCCTAAAGACTAATTTATATTAGCCATTTTGAATTTTTGAAAGTTGAATTTATTTAATTTATGTTGAATTCAGTAAATAAAATCCATAATGCATGCAGTATCAAACTTATTTATAGTTATCTTCTCAAATATAGACAATTATATTCCATGAAATTAAGAAAACACACTACATAAAAAAAAAAAATAAACAAAAAAAATAAGACGTGTTTTTGACTTTTTAATTTCCCCCCACAATTTTTAAACATTTTTTTAAAGCCTGCTTCAATGATTCTTAGATAGGTTTCCAGATTTATACAAAACATTTAAAAATGATTTCTCTTTTTCAATTCATACACACGCTATTAACTCACACTCTCTATATATTTAATTACTCATTTGTTTGTTTATTTATCTTGGTGGAATTTTCAATCGTTAAAAAAATACTTTTTAAAGTGCTCCATTGAGCTGAAATTTAATATACACGATTATTTTGGATGACAATACAATAATTTAATAATAATTAATAAAAATTAATTGATTAAAACTAATTATTTAAAGAATCACACACACACACACACACACACACACACACACACACACACACACACACACACACACACACACACACACACACACACACACACACACACACACACACACACACACACACACACACACACACACACACACACACACACGTTGCCGACTTAGCGACCGTTTTGGCGACTTGTGCCAAAACTTGAAAAGGTTTTTTTTCTCACGTGTTAAAGCCTTCAGTTGAACTGAAATTTTATATAGACGATTATTTTGGATGACAATACGATGCTTTAAGGATAATTAATAAAAATTAATTGCCACTTAATGTTGTGATTCTGTCATATGTATATACATATTTATATTAATTGTAACTATTTAATAAAAAGTAGCTAAAATAAAATTTTTCTTTGTTGATCTAAGTAGGAATTGACTTTTTTTTTTTTTTATAATATATTACTTGTTTTCTCTATATATTGGTACTTGCTGTAGCCAAGTAAGGCAAACATGAAGAAAACGTGCCAATTGCTTTATCATTGTGTAGATAGTGAGTGTATTTTATCGGGTAATATCACCACCGTATCCGTTGGAGACAACTTGAAAAAGCCAATCCATAGTCCCTATAATCGATAAGTACTTACATGGATTTCTAAATTTTACTTAAAATTTATTTATAAATTTTGAAAAAACGGTCAAGTGACGAGGAACTGGCACACCACATTCCGTAATTCCCCTCGCCATCAGCGTGAGGACTTTAAGCCTATACAGATTTAACATTCATCGCTTCAGTGGCAGGAAGACTAGATCTCAAAACTCGACAAAAGCAATGACAACCAAGAGTTCTCAACCATGACCACTCGGCTACTATTCTGCAAATTTTCTGACAAATGTTTAAAGAATGTCGGCAGAATATCTCAGCATTTTTAAAAATTTTTTTTTATTGATTCTGAATTTCCCTATGGAGAAAAAGATACTGCAGATAAGTCAACAATTGAAAGAAGAGTAAATGTTGTACATTTTTGGCTTATAACTTTTATAAATTAACTATTTCAGTTATTATTATTAAAAAAAGACTTGTCAATATTTCAGACTATATTACCCATCACAAGATATTTCTCCTCCATTGTAAGAGCTTGTGTTGAAAAATTGGGGGTTTTCAATTACATTTGAAAATACGAATTCGTTTCTTTTTCTTCTTACTTCTCTTTACAAAGTTTTGAAAAAATTTTTCTTATGTAGGTCTTTGATCATTGGAAATCTCTCTTTTATCTCTCTCTCTACGCTTTTATCTCCCTCTTTATCTCATTTCACCCTCTTCTTATCTCCCTTTTTCTTTCATCTCTTTACCATCTTATCCCCTCTTTTCTCTATCTCTACTCTCTCAAATCTGTTTCTCTGCCCTTTCACATATATATCTGCACCCTTTCATATACAGTCGAAACTCTGTATAACGAACCTCTATATTGCGAATTTTTCTATACAGCGAACTTTTTCCTTGAACATTTCACGATTTTCTTCGTAAAATAACCTCTCTATAGCGAAGTAAATTTTCTATATAACGAACTTTTTCTTTTGTGATTCAATTTTTTCTCCCTATTTTTAAAGTATTTCTGAATATTTCAAGTTATTCTCTCTTTGGGGCATTTTATGGTGGTCATAAATCTTGAACTGGTTTTATTAGATCTTAACTCGCCTAGAGCAATAGAGTTCTGGACGTTTCATCCAAGAAGTGCAACCTTTAACCTCCATTGTCCAGTTCCCTAGAAACATCTTCGATATCCCCTTTCACACTCAGTGAAGTTGTCCCATGTCCCCGTGTTAAAGTTATTAAATAATGTGAGTTTAATTTTACTTGTATGCTTTAAATTAGAGAAAATGTTCTTAAAATTCGTTAATTTTAATATAAAATTATTTTCTTAATATTGAAAATACAGTGACACATTCGACATTCATTTTTCTTGTTTTCCTTGCAGTTTTCATTTATTCTTTTTTTAATGGGTAAGATATATAAAATAAACATATATTAATTTTAAAAAAGGTGTGAATAGTTTCTTTTTTTTAATATATAGTGTTTATGAATTTAAAATTTGTTTTATGTGGTTTATACAGTATATATAAAAATGAACATCTATATAACGAATTTTCCATATAACGAACTTTTTTCCGTGATTTAGCGTTTTCGTTATATAGAGGTCCGACTGTATATGTATATATCTACCTTCTTTCATATCTATCTTCTCATATATCTTTCTACCCTCTCATATATCTCTCTACTCTCCCATATATATCTATCTATCCTCTCATGTGGCTGTGGTAGCTTAGTGTTCTAGGTTAACAAACTCGTGGTCGGCGTGTCATGAGTTCGAGCGTAATACCGCTGAAGACCCACCGTACAAGGGAGGGGGCAATGCACGTTAAATATGTCGAGGCTCAAACGTCCTCCCATTGGTGTGGTGTGAAAGTTAGGAGAGGGGGTACGAGCTTAGATGTCGTCCTCGTTACTTAACCATGTTTCAAAATTACGAGGTCTGTCGCCAAAAGCTCTCGAGTTCTGAATTGAGCGACGTTAATATTCACTCACTCTACCCTCTTATACCTCTCTGCCCTCTCATCAATTTCTTCTCCCACTCTGTCCCCCCACTGACCTAACGATTCCTCCCCTCCATACACAACTTAACTGAATATCATATGGCACAAAAGAGTTGAATTTGAACACAACGTACTTCGATTCAAAGATGTCATATCCATCATCCATTTTTTACAGAAATAATGATTATATAATATGCATATTGCATAAAATTTATTAGCCATATTTCTTAAACTGTCAATAAAAACTACACCATTCGAATAACATTTTCAAATACTCGGGGATTCAAGCCCCACCACCTTACACCCTGGCTTTTGAACAGAGCATTTCTGGGGAAATTTCATCGTTCAAACTGCAGTTTGTAATTGAAACCATTTCAGGGCGCCATTAGTGGGGCTGCATCTCCGAAGAAAGTTCCACAGATGCCAGTCATAAAAGGGGCTGGGGCGTGTTTAATCGAGAGAGCGCATATCGCCGTCATTAATGTCCGCGAAAACTTGCGTTTCGCAGGCACCTGGCCATGCAGACTCGGATGGATCATAATGCCTGACGAACGACCAATAACTTCACTTGAGATATTTTGGCCGGAATATATTAGGCACAGGCGTGCTCATAAAGGAAACGAGAATTAAAATTATGCATTGTAAAAAGTAATTATCATTTTAATGCGTTTTATTATCATGTGTTCGGGAGGGTTGATGCGATGGTAATGAAATTTATAGTCATTGATTTTGAAATCAATACTTTGAAGAATGGGTCATTGAACTTGTTAAAAGTGAAAGAAAGTGCATGCAAAAATTATATTTAAATGTGTTACTTCTCATTAAAGTGAAGGTTTTGATAATATTTTTAGCGCTATTTAGAGATTCAATGCTTTGCTCAATACTAAACAAATAAAGAAATAAAGGTATTTACGTATTATCGCAACAATACCAATGTTCAAAATATCTCGCCAAGTTGGCAACCCCAATTTCGCATGTGTCGTACGCGCTGAATTAGCAACCATGTGCTTCGTTTTATGTAATGTCGCCAATAGGTTGGATATATAATACGTTAGTTCGGAAAAAGACACTTATGTAGTACTATTGTAACAATGCCAAAGTTCACAAGATGACTCGCCAATTTCGCAATCCTGATTTCTCCTTTATCGTACGTGCTGAACTGGCAACCATAGGCTTCCTTTCTTATAATTTCGCCAGTACGGTTGCAATAATACGTAAGTACCCCCAAAAAACTGTCTTCAAATTTTTGAAGATATAATCCCCAAACCATTAAATTCTGCATAATATTATGCATACATGTTAATGAGTAGTCTTTGCAACAATAAATGCGTATCATAGAAATTTGACAGTGTTCTGTTTATGGGGTGGTATTAGTCGTCAAAAGTAAATATTGGTTTGAATTAAAAACATAATAATGCTCATTCTTCTAATTAATATCGGACATTTTTTCTTTTCAACCATACCACACCATTCAGGCGATATGTTGAAATACGTCGCGATCTCAAATGTGTGCAATGTAGTCTCAATGAGTTGCCAATAATTGTTCAAAACGTAAAGGTGGTACTTGAGTATTATATATAATCCGGCACCCAATTTCGCCAAGTCAAAAACACCTCCACAAAACATCGTTGTTGACGTTATTATTTTTCCGTTCAAAAACCGTTGATTAAACGTGGATTTCACTCAACTGTACTTCATTCAATTTTCTGAAAAGCCGCTCTTTCCTCCAGAGAATTGAAATATTAATTGTATGCTCTCTATAATGGATTTAGTTCTGACAATTTCGATAAAACACAATATTACTGCTCGCGCTTACGATGGCGGCATTTGCCGAAGTCGTTTGATTTGGCGAAATTAATCGACACTATAATACGCAAGTACCCAACAAAAAAAATAAGGTATTTTTATATTAACTATAATCAATGATTAATTACTAAAGATTTTATGGTCTAGAGCAAGCTCTATTTATTTCGAACAAAAAATACATTACAAATGAAACAAGATATGTTTGATACCATCCTAAGTATAACTAAATAAAATCCTGTTTTAGTGTACTGCTAGTCGACAATTTTTACATTGAGCCAAAATGGCGCCAAGTATGGTTGTCAGAGAAAACGGAACTCAGCCAATAGTTTTATCTATGAAAAGATTCACGATAAAGGCTAAGAGAGCAGCTTCAATTGGCCCCAAAGGGAGAAGAGGCTAAAGTGTAGTTTAGGGGGGGGGGGCACTTGGCGCAGTCCTTTTTTTGGGGGCAACTAAAGCGGTCACCAAGGTACTTTTTTCGGAATTATTTATTTATTTTAGAATGAATTCGATATCTCACTATGACATTTAGATAAAAAATCGCCAAATCCGAAGAAAAATTGCTAAATCCGATGTGATCCCTCCCTACTACACTTGAGCCGGAGAAGACTAACTCAGCACCGGGTGCCTGTCTATTTTAGCTGAGCATAATAGTATGGCCTTCACGCTTAGGATGACCCTACCAAGAGAAAAAAAATCAATTTTCTAATTAACACTTCTCATCCACATCTTGACTTGTTTGGATTTCAAAAAGGACGAGGTCATTCTGAACCCTCTTCTGTTTTTAGAATTTCTAGAACTTTTTGGGTTCATGGAGATTGTCTAGCATTGCTAGACATCTGGGATTATAGAAACAACAATAACAACGTATGAAAAGAAGGGTACCTAACAGCGAACGGTACGTGAGTACTATCGCTACAATGCTAACGTTCAAGATAACTCGCCAAGTTGACAACACCAATTTCGAATGTGTCGTACGCGCTGAATTGGCAACCATGTGCTTCGTTTCTTATAATGTCGCCAATACGGTTGCGATAATTTGTTAGTATCCAGCAAACTGTTTGCTTAGTTTGGCGACAAAAATAAACCAGCACAAAGCAATATTTTAATATTGGATTCAATCGGACAATTGCTAAACATTTTTCAGGACACACAAAAATTTGTGGAAATTCGCCAAATGTTGCCAATGGTATGCGATTAATACGGAAGAACCAAAAATGTCATTTAAAGGTAAACTTAAAAATTATTTTTTTTTGACAGTTGGAAGCAATATAAGTATATAAACATCGAATATAATATAAGAACGGTAGGTAAAATTTTTGTTTAGTTCACAACTGTGGCTACGGAGAAAAGAAAATGGCACCATTGCGCCAATACTTCGTTTTTCTACACTGGATTTCTGTTCGATGTGGTGCCAATAATTCACAAAAGTTGGTGATAAATGAAGAGGTGAACTGAAATAGGATCCGATAGAGTAGGGCTTAAATACGAGTCTATATGTATTTCTAGACGAAATATATTACTTTTTATTAGAAAATATGTGAATATGAGTAATATTAAATTATTTATCAGATGAATTACTCCTTACGTACAAAAAATACACTATTAGTTTTAAATATATCACTTAAAGGAATATTAGTGTATGTATCAATAAGACATTTGAAAAAAATATTACAAATAATTGTTTTTAATCTAATTCATAAGATAGTTCATTTAAGTAAATTTGCAACTGATTATTTAAAATTGGAAGAAAGACATGACTTACCAACAGTGAATCGATCGTTTTAAAACCAATTTGGAAAAAATATTCTGTTGAAAACTGCAATTTAAAATTCTCCTTTCTGCTGATAAAAACAAATACATAAAGAAACTCGTAAGTTCAATATTTTAGATTACCTTACGGTGGAGAAACTCATGCGGCCGTGTCCTAGCACATGCAGTGAAATTTAAATAAAATATGTTTTTAAAATATTCATTTTGAATTGAATGGTCTTAAATATCAAAATTATTTTTCAGATGTGACAATAAAAAGTGTTTATATTTAGCCTTTATTATCTTGAAATATATAACTTGTGATTATAAACCATATTTTTTGATAGCTTTCTTCTAAAACAAGTAATATTAAAGCATTCATTCATGAGTTTAACATTATTGTTATGTATTTGACTTAATCAATTGTAGGTGAAAGTTTGGCCTTATTTTATAACTGAAATATAGATTATATTCTTATATTTTGAATTCTTAAAGTATAAATCTGATATTCAAACAGAGTTATAATCTTTTCTTTGTGTTTAGCTATTAAGTTACATGTTTGCCCCTATAAATCCTACGGGAAATTTTCGTGGAAAGATTGGAGGGTGATACATGTCAAATATACTTATATGAAGTGTAAGAGTATGGTACCGACTCTAGTGCCGATCTTGTCTTTTGATTATGTTTCAGAACTAGAAGTTTCACTGGTTGCATCTAGTAGTTCTTTCAATAGACCAGAAATAGGCAACTAGAGTGTGAGATACAAATTTAGGTGTCATTTAGTCGCGTCGGGTGTCATTGACATATAAAGACACGCGACATACCAAGAAGGAATTATCCGAATGAGTGAGTGAGTATTAATGTCGCTCTATAAGGCGACACAAGGGCTATTTGGCAACGGATCTCGTCCTTTGGAACCTTGGTTAAGAGAAATTATCCGAATGGGACAAAAAGTGGTAAATATGGAACACATTGCAAAACGGTAGCAGTGTCAAATTAATTTAGCATTTTATTTAAGAGAATTACATAGAAAAATAATAACCTTAATACAAATAATGCATTTCCACACCTCTAGTTCTGAAAAAAGCAGTTATTCAGTTGGGCATTGATTCGATGATTTGCTTCTTGAGGTATTACTTGCTATATATGTTCCAATTGGTGAACTGGGTGCAATCCAAGGGTAATTGGAAACTCTGCTCATCTCAAATGTAGTATATTGAAGAGAGATCTAGTAATTGTTTCCAAGAAAGTGTTAATAAAGCTTGAAGACAAGCATTAGTAATGGAACTGATGCAGCAGGTCACCATTATATTGATATATAAGACGAGGAATCCGTGAAAGGAAGGACGACATAACGAGTCGTAAAAACTCATCAGTGTACCCCCTGTTGTAAAGGTGTCACAGATGACAAAAAAACAAAGGTGTCCACTTATCAAATGAAATTCCGTAACTTCTGGATTATGGGTTGTGTGGTGGATTGCATTCAGATGAGTACCCTATTGCTGTCCCAGATATCTTCAGATACGTTTTTACTGGTCATTGAAGCTCAGTTCATCAAAGGATTTATCGTAGGAAAGAATTTTACTTTAGTACAACTTTACTAAGTTGAATGCACCCGGTATCATTGCAAACACTCCTAGTAGTGTGTAATGGAAAGGTGCAATCAATACAATGGTATTTGGTTACACGTCAAATCGTTGATAAGGATACATCAATTGTGAATGCGCTATCCTCACTCTCGGTCACAATACACTCTATTCGCTACCTTCTTGACATCTTGTATGGCAATGGTTCATCCATTCTTGCCATCATCGTTGGATAGTATCATGATTCCGAACCAAACATCAAGCGATACTGTGATTTGACCGACTTGCTTTGTTTAAAGTAAGCATTGCACACGATTGGAATGTTTCTAAATTTTATTGCAGCAGCATAAAAAAAGGATTTACGCATTAAAATATCACGAATTTATGATATTAAAACATTTTCCTGTCTAAACATGAGTTCCAAATTTAGCTCAAGCAGTCTGACATTAGAGGAAGACACAATCTTAATTATAATATTATTTTAAACCAAATAATGTTAATCAGTGGCGCACACAGGAATTTTTCAAGGGGGAAAATTGGAAGTTCCCCATTCTCTATCATGCCCAATAAAAGCCAACATATTTTTAAATTTGTGTTTTTTCGAAAAACAAAAAAAATTAATTAGAATAAAAAATTTAGCATTAATTAATAAAATTAATTATTAATACCAAAAAATTAAATTAAATTTACTATATATACAGGGGGTTCTAATAAATCGAAAAAAAAGGGGTTTTTTCGACTGGAGGACCTCCCTCTTTGTGTGCGCCACTGAAGGTTAGTAAATGTTTAATATATGTTATTTAACCAGATAATGAGTTCACAAAACATTACCTACTTATGATCGATATCTAGAGAACTGCAATTTCTAAATTGTTACTTAATATTTATTTGACTCCAAGGGGCTATTGTTTTAGTACCAAAGGCCTCCCCAGTTTTAAATGCCTGATTCATAATAATAAATTAAATTTTTTTAAATAAAAAAAAGGGATTTTAAGATGTTTTTTTTGGAGGAATTCGGAAAAATGGAACATGGTAAAAAGATCAAATTTAGACTTACAACAAACAGAATCTATTAAAACTTCATCAAAATACAACGAATTAAAGGGGGTTATCTGAATGAACGAAAAAAAACCCAAAAAAAAGCTTCAATGTCAAAATCAAAGAAGAAAAGGGCAGGCCATATCTTAGATGGATTGATAGCCTAGAGAAAGATCTCCTAGTTTGAGAACTAGGAACTGGAGAACACTTGCCGAAAGAAGGCTTCTTGAGAAGGCTGAAGAAGGAAGGAAATAAAAGCAGTGATAAATGTATTTTATAATTAATGTTAGATTAAATAAAACTCATACAAAAAGTACAGCGTTTATTCCCAAACCCAACCGAAAAATTTTTGAATTATAAGCAAAAGTTTAAATTTAAAATAATTAATAAAAAGTTTAAAAGATTAAGAATTCCACGGCAGTTGTACAATTACCATGTTTATCTCGAGAACTATTTCTTCGTTATTTGCTTTTCTTGACATATTTTTGAGTCAAATGACTTTACAACTTAAGATATTTGCATAAGGCAACGGACTTGGTGAACACGCTATTTACTGATTCCGTCATTATAGTAACCTTGCAAGAGTAACAAAATCGTAGTGGGTTACCATGTGTAATCAATGAAAAATAAACTCAATCACTTAGTATACAAAGAGTAGACTGTTTTCAATTTTATTAAAATTTGAATTCACTTTCCGAAATTCCTATTTACTTAGCAATTATTTGATTTTTAAAAGCCACATAATTCAATATTTTCGAGGTAAAATTGTTTTTGCAAGCTTTACATACAATCTTTTTATCTCATACATTTATTTCAGTTTAACATAGTTTTGAATTTATTTTCTACATTTTTACGCTAAAAGTAGTTCAGCACGGTGAATTGATTGTATGCAATTGTTTTTCAGTTAATACAGACACAACACAAACATACTTGTAATCTCTTAAAAATGTTTCATGCTTAAGCAAAAACACGCATTTACCCCCAAATAATTCCATATTTTACAAAAACAAATGGATAAATAAACAGCTGAATCTCTTTTCATACTGTTTTAGTACTCTATTTAGTAACTATTTCAACACTTTTTCCGGAATATCCGTCTCTCAGACGAAGATGATTTGCTTTGATGCATGTAGATAACGCTGTGGTGTGATTTTTGGGGTGGGCTGCCTTGACATCTTCAGTTGGACTTTACCCAGTGAGAGAATCACGTGGTGGTACATAGCGAGTTTTTTCAACTCACGATATGTGTGATTTTTCTTATCTATCACCGTCTATCAGACGGATATTCCTATAGTTTTTTTCGTTTTTGGTATTATTATTTTTAATTATTTTCACATGAATATGAATAATTTCAAATCAGTTATTTTAAATAAATACTAGTTACAATTCTTGTGATAAAATATATTAATATAGTGTGCCTCACACATAAAGACTTAAAAATTAAAAATTCTACTCAATTTCATGAGCGATAAGGACATTTAAAATAGTCCTAAAGGTAATAAAATTAAAAAAAAAGTTGCGTACCCGTCTGTCAGACGAATGTTTCTAAAAACGGCAAAAAAAAAAATATGTTTCTGCCAGAGGGTTAAATTCCTTTACCTAATAAATAAGATACTTTTTCTTATTAATTCAAATAATAGCTCGAAAGATATCTATATTTATTCTGGAAACTGTGATTGCACACATTCAATTCATATTCTTTTAAAACATAGAATTTTTTATTTATTCATTCACTGGATTTAAAAACCTGAAAATAGCAAACTTAATGCATTCTATATTCTTGTGGAAATTTATTTAAATATTTTAAATAATTTTTAATATCCTCAGTAAAAAGGGGGATTTTACTCTTATTTAAACACAGGTTTTGGTAATTAATGCATTTTAATGAACTAATGTGTTTTTTCAGAAAACCATTTGAAAGCTTCACGGTATAAATAAAATATTCAGATGATACAGTGTGATCACGCAGAATAATCTTTAAATATGTATTCAAGGGAAAATCTAAGCATCCAAACATACAGGCAGTGGCTCTCCTTAAAACAGAAGCTAAAGAGAGCTGAAGCGACCTAAGCGACAAAATTGTACGCACACAAGTGGAAAGCCCTACATATAGAATTTATTCACAGAAGAGAGAAAGAAGGAACAACAATCTTTTACGACCTGAGGATCAGCAGCCACCTATGACGATAAAAATGCCGTAAAAATGGATATTTCCCATAAAATGGAAACTTTCTAACATTAGAGGTTAACCGCAAAACGAGTTAACGAAGAGCATGATAGAAAATTTATACGTACCTGACTCATCTTTAAAATTTTTATCACTTCATTTAATTCCTTGGAAATTTTAAAGATTTTTATTTGAAATAGGAAACTTTTGCTAACCATAACAGAATGTAACAAAGTTCGATATTCTTTTAGCTTCCTCTTCAATAAGATTTTATTCCGTTCTATCAATTCAAAATCTTCCTGTTTGCGGGACGCGCTACCACGAGCGCAGATGACCGATATTTGTCTTTATGCGCACGAAGGCATAGAACCACAACTCCGGCTAAACTAGGATCCTCTGTCACTGCAAGCTCCCAACGGTTGATATTAAGGTCAACTGTACGTTGAAGGCTTCACGAATGTGGTCTTTATGCGAGGCTACCAGCCATTTGCATCCCTCTTACATGACGTCATAGGTGGGAACGTTTGCAGTGGGCATGTCAATATGTACTCCACTATTCTGAACTCTTATACAGCCTCATAGAAATTTCCAAAAAGATCGATTCCAGAGACTTCTCGTTGGTTCTTTGGTGGTATAATTTGTCGCAAGATCTGTCACCAGGGGTGATAAAATCACCAATCTGGTAAACCTGCTCACATCTTCTAGGGTTCCTATAATCTTATTCAAGTTAATGGTGGGAAGAGTACTTTCCATGTAAAATTCTTTTTCCCTCAAGTAGTGTATCACTACAGGAAAACACTTCGTGCATTTTAATATTTAATGTAAGATACAGAGATTTATTATTTTTCATTTTCTTATGATATTCTCTAACTACAGTAAAATACGTTTAACACGACATCGCTTTCAAACAAATACTGGTTAACACGAAATAATACAATGGTCCTGACAAACTGCTGTGCATTTTCCCCCTCTTAACACGAAAAGAAAATTGCTTAACTCGAAAAGATTTCTCTCTGGGAAGGAACAAAATAAGGAAAACACCAACAGTGCAGGCGAGATTTAAGAGGGGTGTGAAACGAAAGAGAGGTAGTTTCACATGTTTCGTGGAAAGGAGACTACTTTGGCTTTGAAACACCCTCGGAATAGCTTGTGACACGAGCTAATTTTGTTTAACCAAGCTACTTTCACCCTCCACCCCCCTACAAACAGCACAGAAACATGTAATCTCTCATCAGTTGGCTTTGGAATTCGGTGACTACATCGTAGTGTGAGTAAAAATCAGTAAGTTTGATTCGCGATTTCCCCCTTCCCCCTTATCTTAGAAGAATTTTTTACGTGCACAATGACAAAGAGTTCAGAAGGGGCGGGGGAGGAAAGCAAACTTCTATTTCGCTTAAAATGAAGATGCAACTTCTTAAGGCTGTTCATCAAAGAAGACGATATAGGAAATCAGTTAATATGTTCGCTTTCAGTGACGCGCTGTGCTACAGCATGGTGCTACCTCGTATGCCAGTACCACTCTGGGACGACGATCGACTATGATAAGTTATATGCTTTAGTTTTAGTGCGGCTCCTGAGAATGGACATATCAGTTTTACTGATAACGAATGTGTTAAGAGTTTTGCTAAATTTTCTATTAAATTTCATTAAGTTTTTGTAATATACTTATCTTTGAAAATAAAATGTGCTCTAATAAACTGAATTTTATTGAATATATGGTGCCCCCTCAATACCCTTTAACACGAAATTCTTTTAACAC
>BMAV01013514.1:0-2500 GCA_019973955.1 Trichonephila inaurata madagascariensis | reverse complement strand
ACCCTTTAAAAAAACATCAAAACGATTTTTTATTGGCTTATATGATGCTTTAATCCTTCTTAATTTCTGCAAAATTTCAGAGTTGTATTTATATTTTTTATTCAGTTATTTATCCGTTTTGCTGCATGTCAGTAGACTAAACAAAGCTCCCACGCCCACTTTTCAGATCATCTGCTAGAAAAGAGCCTGAAAAATAAGGAACAAATTTTTTTTACTCCACGCTGATTAGTGTTTAAACTGAAATGAAAAAATGTTTTGTTTGATTATAGGAGAGTTATTCTACTGCGTTTCCTTTGAAGTTCTGTTCCTACAAATTTAACTATATTTTTGTATCTGTGTTCTAAGAGTAAGAAAAGTTGTTTTACGACAGGAATTTGGTGATTTCCCCAAAAAGTTTAAAATTTAAACATGCCTAGGCCTAAAAAACGTACTAAATCTGCCACAACGAAAGCTTTAAGAGGTGGTTTTCAGATGCTAAGACAAGTTCAGAAGTTTCAAAACACTAACGAGTGTGCAAAACTTGAAGAAGAATGCAATTTTTTCTCGTTTGGATGAAAAATATACTGGTATATCCAGATTCCAACATACGTCATTATTGATAAAATGCATTAACAAATCTTTTAAAAATACTTTTATGTAATTGTTGCAAAATGTTCTTTTGAGTAAATTTTGAAGAGCCTAGGATTTTTGGGAAAATATTAAGGCTTTTAAAATTATGGAAAAGAGTATGAATATTTGTGTACATGTTGTTTATTATAGTAGTATAGAACTGTGCATGAAATAAACTCTAAAATGTGTGTGTAATTTTAAAAAAATGTTAAGATAATGTTTTATGAAATATTGACCTTCTTGTTTATATATTCATTATACAAGTATATTCCTTTTATTCTTGTAAATTTTAAAAAATTGTGGGTAAGCAGTTTGAAAAAAAACTAATTAACATTACATAAAAGTTTCAGATTATTGGGGGAATTTTTTTTCATGCTATTTAAGAAAGGAAAACTTTAAACCATTTTTTCCATGTAATTTTTTACATTCACTGTTATTCAAAACCCTAAGTTTTTGATAATTGAAGTAAGGGTTTGAAACTTTTTTTACATTTTCTGAAATGTTGTTTTTTAAAACTGTCCATTGAATTAGCTCTAACGTGTTTAGTACTTTTTCTAAAAAATTTCAAAATCAAAATTAATGCTTTTTCGAGAATTTTTGTAAGTTTAACTATAAAAAATTAATAAAAATTAAAGAGCAGTAGCAGAAAAACTCATGCACAGTTTTATGTAGTATATTATTAAAGGGACTTGAAAAAATTTTGAAAGAAAAAAAACATATTTAAAAAGCCATAGGAGTTTAAAAATGTTTAAAGAAATTTAAAATTTTTAAATTTTAAAAAATTTTGAAACAAATTAAACTTTTTTGTATGGAATTATTATTAAAATTTTAAACCCTTTTATAAAATAAAATTAAAAAAAATACAAATACTAAAAAAAAAAAAAAATTTAAAAGATGGTACCTTTCCCCTTTTTAAAATTTTCTCCCTTCTGTTGTCGTAAAACATGGAAAAAACCCATTTTTAAGTTATATTTTCAAAAGTTCTAGTTGAGCCTGTACAGAGGTCTGAGCTATGTACAGGTAAAATATTCCCTTTTTTAAAATATTTCCTTTTTATTAAAAAATTAAAAAATTTTTTTGAAAAGGCTTTATTGAAAAAAGTTTTTTTAAAAAAAGAATATTAAAATTTTCTTAATTTAATTTTTCAAAATTTTACTTAAATAGTTTTTATTTAAAACTTTTTTTAAAAAGTTTTTAAAACTTTTTCAAACCTAAAAAAAACAAAAAATATTATCCTTTTTAGCTTTTAAAAAGGTTAAGTTTAATTTAAAAAATAACAGATAAGCTAAAAGGGGCTTTTTTAAAATGGGGGTTTAAATTTTAAAAAAACCACCAAAAACTGAAGTTCCTCATTAAAAAAAATTTGGATTTTTCCAAAAAAACTGCTCCAATTTTTATTTTTACTTTGAAAATTTTCCCCTTTAAAATTTTAATTTCTTTTGTTATTGAGTATGCAGCATAGTAGGAAAAAAAAAAAGGATTAAATTTGGGGGTCTTTGGGCCCCGTTGGGAGTGAAAAAAAGGTTCTAACCGGGGGTCGAGTCAAAATGGGCTTGAATGATAGATACAAGCATGCCATTCAATGATACGTTCAGCCCCATTTACCAAGGTAGAGCTGTGAGGGTGGCCCGTCTAGTTTTCAACCCAAAAAATTTAAAATTTTAATGAAGGGGGTGTGTAGAGTACATGCTGGCCAGGGCAACAGTCAAACTCCCTTGGGTTTAAAGGGAGGTCAAAAGACAGCATGCGATTTCGGTTTTCTTGTTGAAAAAAGAGTTCCCGAAACCCCCAAAAAACGGGCATAGCCCCAAAGTTTGGAAATGAGTTTAGAATTTTAAATAAAAAATTTTAGCAAAATAAAAAGATAACTTTTGTCAAGTAATCCCCAAAA